>PVJC01014037.1:0-37054 GCA_004026665.1 Murina feae | reverse complement strand
ATCATGCAGCAGATGTATATGGTAATATCTTTCCACACACATGAGTAAAACAGTTTTCTCCTCTTTTTTTGTTTGTTGTTGTTAGTCCTCACCCAAGGATATTTTCTCCATTGATTTTTGGAGAGAGTGGAAGGGAAGGAGGGAGGGGAGAGAGAGAAGTGGGTGGTGGGAGGGTGGAAGGGAGGGGAGATATTGATTTATTGTCCCATTATTTGTGCATTCATTGGTTAATTCTTGTATGTACCCTGACTGGGGATCAAACCTACAACCTTGGCGTGTTGGGACGATGCTCTAACCAACTGAGCTACCCGGCCAGCGTTCTCCTTTTCTTTCCTCCGTTTCTCCTGGTTCAGCTGGTCCAGGGCTCTAGGCAACAAATGTAATCTGCCCCCCACCCCCACCCTCACACACACACCTTTTACTTTTTCCTTAATCCCTTTGACTTTTTCCAGTAAAAATATTTTATGATGTTTATTGGAAATATTTTTTAAATCATTATTATAAAAGTAGACAATGTAGAAAACGCGGATTTGTTCATGTGAGGCCACCCCCTCACCCTGAGGTATTTCTTTAAAGTGTGGTGGGCTTCCTTCTGGCCTCTTTGTTTGAGTGTTTTCCAGTAAAGACCTAGCAGGGGCCAGTGCAGTCACACAGCATCACACCCCCTACCGGGCACAAGGCAGCAGGCTGACCGGGAGCTGCTCACCTGTCAGAGGGCGGAGCTGTGAACAGCTGGCCTGGGAGAGACCTTGTCCCAGTTTCTTACCGAGTTCTTTTCTGGAGACTCCCCTGAGACTAGAATGGGAGAGAGGCGCTCAGCCCTTCCCCGCCCTGTTCTCTCCACCCTCTCTCCGGGGCCCTGTGTTTCAGGGTTCAGAAGCACAGCCTGGGGCCAGGACAGTTTCCTTTCTTGCCAGCCATCCAGCAGGCGCCTGAGGCCGGAAGGCACAGAAGGAGAATCCTGTCTTCCTGCCTGGCTCTGTGCCCACCAGGCTGTGCCCACTCTGCCATGGCACCAGCCTCCCCTGGAGAAAGTGGCATTTGGCAGTGGTGGTTCTGTGCTTTCAGTAGGAGCCCCGGAGAATGAATGAGCTTGGAGGGCTTCTCCTCAAAGGCCCACCCTCTCCTCCATGCAGCCACCTGCGTGCCTCTGATGGTTCTCCCCGCTGTCCCTGGCTCCCTCCCCATTTCCCCTGATGCAGGGAGTCCAGTCTCAGGTAAAACACAAAGCAACACGCAGGCAGATTCCTCTCTATTGCTACCCATCAGAGGTATAAACGGCACAGACCGTGACGAACGGCGCAGGTCATATTTGGAATGGTGTGACTTAAAATACAGACCGAGGGAGCTACGCAAATTTCATTTTGCAGGTCCCGGTTGTCCCTCAACCAGCTGGGCTGTCACCCTTCAGAGAAGCTGAAACTGAGACACAGTGAGAGACCTGTGTGATGAGTGTGAAAGGGACAGACACGCCTCTGATGGAAAGTCACACAGGCGTCCTGAGCTTCCTCTCCCCTGGGCACCCGGTGGTTCATTAACAGTGGTTAACGATTCTCCAGGCAGGCCAGCCAGCAAGTGTCCCTGTGGGCCCTGGAAAAATCTGGAAGGACACACACCCTTGCAGTAACAGGGAGACTCTTTGGGGTTTGATCTGACCTGGACACTTTCACATTCCTTATATTTAAATTTTTCACAGTGGTGTGTTTAATCAGGAAAATGGGGATATTTCCGTTTTCTAAAAGGCATTTGGGAATATGAAAACAAGGGTAGTCGTTGTGGAGGCAGAGGTCCTGGTGGTCTTTGTGGAGGTAACAGCTCGGAGCTGGGCCTCTGCAGATGGGGAGGATTCAGGACGCTGTCCTCGCTGCTCTAGAGGGTTGGGGAGAAACTGCACTCATGACCATGAGGACCCAGGGTCTGGGGAAAGGACCACAGTGCGGACACACATTTAACTAAAACCATCGCTTGGATCCAGGATGCCAGCAGGTCCAGGCTGGATGGGGTAGGCATCAGTGCGGTCAAGGCCATCCCAATCCCTAAGGTTTTTCTTGTCTCAGAGCGGCCCTGGGCTGCCAGTGAGGGAGGCAGAGGTTGAAGATTGAGGAAGAGCCTGCATGGTTGGGGCCCGGACACCTCAACCCCCCACCCTTCTCATGCTCTAGACCCAAGGCCCACTGATCTGTGACCCAGAGCTCATATCACTCCTGCAGATGCCTCCTCTCCCCTCCCCACGCCAGGTAGCCAGGGGTAGGCCTGCCAGTAAGACAGGGGTGCTATGGGGTGGGAAGCAGAGGAAGAGGAGGAACAGGTAGAAAGACAGGAAGAGGTAGCAACACAGAGAGAGACAGACAGGGGGACACAGAAAGACTCAGAAACACACTGAGGGATACAGCGAGTTAACTGTGCATGCACACACAGAGAAAGGTCATCAGAGAGGCAGAAAGGGGGACAGAATGAAGCAGAGAGAGAGACAAAGGGACAGAGAGAGAGGCAGAGAGAAACTAAGGGCAGGACCCACATTCCACTCATCTGCTTCGTAGGGCCAGACAGGGCCCACCAGGACAGGGCAGGGGGTGGACAGCGAGGACAGAGCTAGAGACAGGGTCTGAGTGCCAACATCACAAAGAACGAGCATTCACTGTCCCTTGCTGCGTGTTTAGTGCCACACTGCACATTGCAGAGAACAAAATGCAGGTCCAAGTCCCCACACTAGGAAAGATTCCCAACAGGCCCGGGCGGCCTTTCCCAGGCCCAGGTGGTGGATCACGGCCCCCACAGACTGAGATCACCAGGGGTGGCTTAGCGACAGGGCTGCATTTGCTGCCTCTTGAAGAGCAGGTGGGAAGAAGGGGCACAGTGTACAGTGGAAATGGGAAGACACCTGAGGGTACAGTTAGGAGGGCCATGAACGCCACGCCAAGGAGGCTGAGGGAGCCGCAGTCACACGGGGGAGTGAGTAGTGGAAGCTGTGTGTTGGGGAAACCTGGCCCGGAGAGCAGCAGAATAAGTGGGAGCAGAGGGCTGCGGGCAACCCTGATCCTCCAGCTCCTCTCCTGATGCCCACTGTCTACCACTACCTTCCAGCAACCCCACACCGCTGGCCACACCGACTGCTTCTCACCTCCGTGCCATTGCCCGTGCGTTCCTCCGCCTGGAAGGCCCTCCCTGTCCACAGCCTTTCGTTGGCAAATGCTGAAACATGGCTTGAACGCTTCTCCAGGGTTTTCTCTTCCAGGAAACCTTCAGGCAAGAGTAGGTACCCCTCCCGGCGCAAAAGCTAACATGAACTCTCCCCGGGCTCAGCTGAATCAAATCATGTTTTTGACTGAGCCCAGAAAACATCATTGGCTCCATCTGCGTCTTGGCCTTACCACACCCAGAATTTGCCTGACCTCACGGGACACCCTGCCAGCTGTCAGGCATCAGTATCCACACCCTGAAGAGAGGAGGGAACGGGCAGGGGAGGGATGGGGTGACAGCGCAGGGCACATTTGCCTAGAGGTGCTTTGGGCTGGCTGGTCACAGAGCAGCGACTCATTTCCCAGAGAGGAGGGGAGCGAGCGGCACTGGGGACAATCGCTGGGCATCAGAGCCTTCGTGGGGAGCCGGAGGTTCTGGAAAGAGAAGAACCTCCTGGGATCGGACTCACCCCCAACACTGGCCAGGAAGGCCGCTGAGGCCTCACTGCCCCACCTACCAGGCGGGAGCCATGGATAAGTTCCGCATGCTCTTCCAGCACTTCCAGTCCAGCTCTGAGTCGGTGATGAACGGCGTCTGCCTGTTGCTGGCCGTGGTCACTGTCAAGCTGTACTCGTCCTTCGACTTCAACTGCCCCTGCCTGGCGCGCTACAACGCCCTCTACGGCCTGGGCCTGCTGCTCACACCCCCGCTCATCCTTTTCCTCTGCGGCCTCCTTGCCAACCGGCAGTCCGTGGTGATGGTTGAGGAGTGGCGCCGGCCCTCTGGGCACCGGAGGAAGGACCCAGGCATCATCAGGTGTGTGGTCCCATAACACCCAGAGGCCTGTGGGCACTCTCAGGGCCCGCCCATGAATGCGCAGGCACCACCAGGGGCACCTCAAACTCTGACCTTCCCTGTGGTCATTGTCAGGACTCCCCCACCGGCACAGAAATTGTCAGGGATACCCCCAAGCCCTTCCCCCATGGACATTATCAGGCTCCCCACCCACACAAACACTGCTAGGTGACCCCCAAACCCCAATCACCCCCATGGGTGTTGTCAGGTCTCCTCACCTGCTGCCCCCCACCACCCAGGCACTCTCACATGCGTCCCCTCCTTTCCCCAACTAAAGCATCATCAGCTCATGAGACCCATTTGCAGTTTCCACTCCGGAAACAGACATTTCTGTTCCTGTCATTTGTCACCCTTCTGTGGCCAGTGCTAGAGACACAGGAACGAAACAGAATTCCCCATAATTCCCAGGTCCCATCTGTCACACTGGCCATGGATTATCCCTCACCACATGTGTGAAGGGCCACCCTCTGACATGCATAGGGGCTTTGCCTGTAGTGAGAGGCATGCTTGACTTAAAGGGGGCTTCCCTCTCCCATACACTCCCCAGGGCAGCTATACTGTCCTTAGAGCCTCCCACATGGTGGGTGCCCTCTGTCAAAAGCAGTTGATGGAGTTTAGCAATTTGAATTGCTTGCTGGTCAACACTAAACACCAACTTGGTGCCAAGCTCTGTGCCAAGTGCTGTGTGTGCATGGCCTCTGAATTCTCACCTCAGCCCTGGGTCTGCTCCTATTAGGGTCAATTTCTAAGGATGCGGGACCTGAGGCACAGAGAAGTTTAGTAACTCGGCTGAGCTCCCACAGGTAGGAAGAAGCACAGCTCACTCCACTGTCCTGTGTGTTTTTGAAAAAACGTCTAAGTGCTCTAGACCCATGGGCAGTGGCAGGAGGGGCTTGGTGGGTTTGGTGGATAAACACCCCACTCATGATCTCTTCTCTGCCCTGTGCTTTGGCATGGGCCATTGAAGTGTCCTCAAGGGTATGTAAGGCAATGTCATGAGAAGCCCTCAGTTCAACCTTCTGACTACACTGCCCTCAAAAGAAAATGCTGGAGCCGCCCCTGCCTATAGCGTATTTATAATTCTCCACTGGGCAGGCCACCCACACACCCCCCCCACACACACACAGCATATATCATTGTATGTTTGCTACAGTGCAAGTTAGAAACATCCGCATCCTGTGCACAAGCGGCCTCTATTTCGTGTTCCTCAGGGGCTCTGTGCTCCCTGTCATCCAGCCACAGAGGGAGAGTCACATGCACTGGGTGTGCCCGGGACCTTTTCCTCTGGGAGCCAGTGGTTGCAGCTCCACTAGGCTCCTGTCCTCGGACCAACACCCCATGCAGGTCAGAGAGGGGCAGAGTAGGTCAGGAGAAATACCTGGACAGTCAGAGAGTGGGCTCCCTGGATGCTAGGGGAGGTGGTGGAGGTGGTGGAGGGAGGGACATTGGGCAGGGCTGTCTGAGTTTAGGCTTCCCTGGAAAGCAGGCTCTGGGAAGAATGTGATAATGAATGGGCAACTGGAGTTCAGCCCTAACTAGGGACCCTCTAAGAGAGTATGTAATGGCGCACTGGGGTGTCTACCACCAGGCCCCATCCCTCTTGGGCTGAAGGTTGAATTGGGGGTTGTGAACTTTCTAGCACTTGCAGCCTAGCCCTCAGGCAGAGCCATGCAAGTGGTTGAGGTGGCTGAGGTAGAGACCCTCTGGCCTCCACATGAATAGAAACTATCCTCCAGCAGAGTCTGCTACAAGGCCCAGAGCAGGAAGAGCTCCCCAGTGTTGCAGACTTGAAACTCCCAGGACCCCTAGCTCTCTTTCCTCCTTGCCCTCTGCTGCTGGCACCCCTGCAGTGGGAGCTGCAGCCATTCCTTTGATGTAACTATGACTAGCATTTCCCAGCCCTCCTGGGAAGTCCATCTTTGCATCTCTCCTGTAGCCTTCCTGCTTCAGCTGAATTCCAGCTGCCCTTTGTGAGCCCCCTTTCCTCTGCTCCTAGGTATATGTGCTCCTCTGTGCTGCAGAGAGCGCTGGCTGCCCCCCTTCTCTGGATCCTGCTGGCCCTCCTTGATGGGAAGTGCTTCGTGTGTGCCTTCAGCAGCTCCGTGGACCCTGAGAAGTTTCTGGACTTTGCCAACATGACCCCCAGCCAGGTTCAGCTCTTCCTGGCCAAGGTGCCCTGCAAGGAGGATGAGCTGGTCAGGAACAGCCCTGCTCGAAAGGCAGTATCTCGCTACCTGCGGTGCCTGTCACAGGTAATGTGGACGGTCCTCTCCCAAGAAGCCTCCCAAATATCCTGCATGGGTTCCGAGGAACAAGGAGGTACAGATGACCGCCTAAAGCCCCTCCCTACTGCTGGAGACCCAACCAAGGAGCAGGTGGTCCCTGGGGGGATCAGGAGCTTGACTTGTGTACAGAACAGTGTTGGGCCCTAGGAAGTGGGTACTTGGTCATCAATGCTGACTCACCCAGGATGGAGACCAGGTACCCATATCCTCCAGGAGTCAGCTAGACCCGTTCTCAGGGGGCTGGATGGCAGAAAGCACTGCAAATAGTCTGCTCTGTCCACCCCACACACACATTCTTCCCATCCCTCAGAAATAATACAAATTACCTTTTATTGAGCACTTATGCGTCAGGCACTGTGTTAAGCACTTCATATGCATTCTTTCATTTTATTCTCAGAACAACCCCATGAGGTAGATGCAGTCACTATCATCCCATTTCACAGATGAGAAAGTGGAGGCTCTGAGAGTTTAGCTCACTAGGCCAAAGTCACACTGCTTGGAAGAGGCAGGACAGGGATCTGAATGCTCATTATAACTCCTGACCCTCTTAACCACCTCCATACAATGCAGGTTCTTCCTAGACGCCTGGCTTCCCACAGGGTATCAACTCCATTATCCTGGGAACAAACCTCAGCCCAGACTCTAGATTCTACCACCTCCACTCCCAGAGCCAGGCTCGGCTGTGCCTTCTAAGAAGTATTTACCTGAACTTATACATGCCCAGTATCCCTAGGGCCACAGAGAGTAAAAACATGACCCCAGCCCTCTGCAGAGCTGAGACCAGCTGGTGGCAAATGCAGGCCCGTGGGGCAGGACGGAGAGAACCAGTGCTCAGGATGCACTGATTCTGCTCAGGCTGTGGCCTTGGCCCTGTCACTCTCTCTCTAGGTCTCGGTTTCTCCTGCAAAATCAAGGGAAGTTTGGTCTCCTTCACTTGATGGTCCCTGCAGGCTTACCCATTCTAGGCTTCACTAGCTCCTTGGAAAGAGTGTAGAATTTTCCATTAGTCCAGGGCTGGAGTCCTTACTCCACAGCTGTATGTTTATCAGGCACATTAAATGCTCCTAGAATGTAAAATCCTCACACAAGTATTTTAAATTGGTAAGCGGGGAGGATTCTGTGAGAGGCCAAAAGACAGATTGTAAATCACATCTACAAGTGATAAGAATGCAAATATGTCTTTGTGTGAGAGGAGTGAATTTTCGGTTCCAGGTCCACACAGTGGCTCTGGTTTTAAGTGAGGCCTTGAAGAGACTGTTGCTGTGGATGGGCAGAGAGGAGGGAGACGTTCCTTAGAGAATTGCCTCTAATGGTTTCTCACTCTTGGCCTGGAACACTGTTCCCTGTTTGTATCCTGTACAACTGTTACTAATCCTTCTGGTCTCAGCCTCAACCTCCCTGTTCCCTGAGCCCTCCAGGTCAGGTTGGGCAAATTCCCATGATTCCCTGTACATCCCTTAACATGGCACATAGCCAGTCATCGCCTACTAGTTGTTTCCTCCACTTAAGTGTGAGCTCTCTGAGAGAAAGGACTGGGTCCCCAGTGCCTCCCAAAAAATATAGGATAGATGGATACATAGACAGGGTGGATAAATATATGTGAGGATGGATGGAGCACTGAATAAAAAATGAAAGGATGCTGGATGGATGGATGGATAGATGGAATATAGGGAAGGCAAAACTTGACTTCTTCCCATCTTGGGTTTTCAGCTGAGATGCTAACAAAAAAATTAATAAAAGGAAAACGAACAGTTTATTAATGTGTGCAGTGGATACCATGCAGGAGAAACCTAAACCAAAGAGTAACTCAAAGTGGTGGCTTAGAATTCTGGCTTATATAGCATCTTCAGCAAAGAGTAGTATCTTTGTAGAGAAATGGCAGGACAAAGGAAAGCGGTGTTAGGCTTCCAAGGGCAGAAACTGTGGGAAGGTAAATACATGAGAGGAAGCATAGAGTTTCTTACTCCTTATCCATAGAGTAAGGTTTGTTTGCACATTCTTCTGGTGCTGCCTCTGGGCTGATAAGAGTCTGTCTCCAGTAAAAGGAGAATTTATATCTTGCCTTTAGGCAGAAAGGGGGGAGGTAGAAAGAGCTTCTCCTATGTTTGCTGCTCCTTAATTTTCTTCAGCTCAAAATAGTTTTATGTCCAAGAGGCCTACTTTAGAGTGATCTCTTCTGATTTCCAGAAGAAAAGTTGGGAGGATAAATGGTGGGCACATGAATAGTTGGATAGGCAAATTGAAGGAAGGATGAGGGTATCAGAACATAAATGGATGGGAGAATAGGTGGCTGGATAGGAAGATGGATGATGGACAGGTGGAAAGATGGTTGAAAGGATGTCTGGATAGGAATATAATAGATATGTAGTCATATGGGAGGATGGATGACTGGATGGATGGAGGAGAGATAGCTGGGGAAATGAATGGATGCAAGGATGAGATGATGTTGAAGGGGGGATGGATGGAGGTTGTTGGTTGGATGGAGGACTCAATGGGGAGATAAATATATGAGGAAGGATGGAAGAGATAAAGGAAGACACTGGAATACCTGTGCCTGCCACCCCCTTCAGCGCTGTGCCCCGCCCACACCTGACTTCATTGTCCCCCCCCTCTAGGCCATTGGCTGGAGCATCACCCTGTTGTTGATCTTGGCCGCCTTCCTGGCCCGCTGCCTGAGGCCCTGCTTCGACCAGACGGTCTTCCTGCAGCGCAGATACTGGAGCAACTACGTGGACCTGGAGCAGAAGCTCTTCGACGAGACGTGCTGTGAGCACGCGCGGGACTTCGCGCACCGCTGCGTGCTGCACTTCTTCGCCAGCATGCAGAGCGAGATGCGGGCGCGGGGGCTGCGGCGGGACCCCGCGGGCAGGGGCTCCGAGCCCCCCGAGATGCCAGAGGCCCCGGAGGGCGTGGAGGGCGAAAGTGGGAAAGCCCACCTGCGCGCAGTCTCCAGCCGGGAGCAGGTGAACCATCTCCTGAGCACCTGGTACTCACGGAAACCGCCCCTGGACCTGGCGGCGTCCCCCGGGCTCGGGGGGCGTGGCCTCAGTCACCGCGCTCCCACGGCGGCGCCTGGGACCAGGCTGTCCCCGCACACGGACGTGTAGCCCCGCGCGCTCGGACCGGAAGGGGCCGTGCTGACCAGGGTCCGGGTTTCCCAGGTTGTGGGAACCCAAGGCAGGGCAGCCTAACTCTTCTTGGCCCCTTTCCACGAAATGTCGAATTTCGTGCCAAAAGAGAGCATTTGCAGGAAGTTTTAATTCATTATTTTGAAGAAAAGTGCTAGCGATGGACATTACTTTGAATAAAGCATTTTTGGGTTTTTTTTGAAATTACTGTGTTTTCTTTGATTATAAAAGTCTGCATTATTAACCGGTTAATGATTAATCCGTATTAAATGATTAATTACCGGTTAATAATGCGGGTTAATCATTAACCAGTTAATGTGGATGCATTGTTGGCCGGTTAATCATGCGGATTTTGTGATGAATTGAAACTTCCCGCAGGACGCCGTCTCTGCTGCGAAAGTTGAAAGAACCTGTCGCTTGTCGGTTGGGCAGAGCTCAGCCCCGCGCCCGGCGCTCGCTGTCTGCACTCCGGCCTCTCCGGGGCGGTGGCCGGGCCAGGGCCGCGGGGCGGCGAAGGGCGGCGGCGGGCTGCACTGGGAGGGGGTCCCGAGCTCGCGCTCGCCGCCGCCCGCCGTGACGTCAGCGCCCTCGAGCGCGAGCACGTGCGCGCGCACCGCGGGCCGCCGGGGCTGCAGGAGGTGGAGCGCCCGCTGCATGCGGTCCGCAGCGAGGTGGCGGCCTCGGCAGAGAGCGCCCTGGACCCCGCGCGCAGCCCCGGCGCCGCCGAGGCGGAGAAGCGGGTGGGGAAGCTGGGCGAGAAGGTGGAGAGGAAGGCGGTGGCGGCTCCGCTCGTGGGGAAGCGCATCGTGGAGACCCACCAGTCACGAGTGTTGCTGAAGGGCGCGGGGGCAGGAAATATTTGCAGAATATGGACCAGCCCAGTCACGAGGGTGAAGACCCAGGTCACAAGACAAGAAAAGAAAGGAGACGTCAGAGGAGTGGGAGAGTGAAGTCAGATGGACACTTGTAGCTGCTCAGCAGATAAGCTGATGGACTCGGCCGCCGGGAAGGCTGAGCCTCTGAGCTTCCCCGCCAGGAGCCCTGACTCTGTGGCCCCGAGGAGCGCGCGGGAGCCAGCCCGAACCCTAACGCGAGCCAGAGGAAAGGGAGAGCCCCGGTTAATAATGCAGATGCCGGTTAAGGTGGATTAGTCGTTAACCCGTTAATAGTGCGGATACTGGTTAATAATGTGGATTTTGTAATAAAAGAAAACACGATAATTTCAAGAAAAACATCAAAAGTGCTTTATTCGCCCTGACCTATTTGGCTCAGTGGATAGAGCGTCGGCCTGCGGACTGAAAGGTCCCCGGTTTGATTCTGGTCAAGGGCATGTACCTTGGTTGCCAACACATTCCCAGTGGGGAGTGTGCAGGAGGCAGTTGATCGATGTTTCTCTCTCCTTTCCTCTCTGTAAAAAATCAATAAAATATATATATTTTTAAAAAGTGCTTTATTCAAAACCTAGACAGCCCTGTGCCAGGGAATAAGAGAGACTACACAGATGATAAAGCCCCACCAATTCTGTTTCTAGCAGACCAAAGCCTAGCCTCCTTCAAGGTGCACCCCATTTTGAAATGCAGCTCCTTCCTCCTCCCAGCTTTTCTGCCCACCTTCAGTTAGCAGGTGCTTCCTCCCTCATCTTTCCACTCACCACCTTCCCCGCCTCCCCACCTGCCACCTGAGCTCAGCATCTCTGTGTAAGGCTGCCTCCTTCCTCGTGTATCTTCAGGGCTGTCTTATTCAGGGCTTCTTGCTGGCACCCTAGTGAGGATTTCCCCTGGTATGTGTTGTGAGGACCAGATTGGCAAACCAGGGTGGGGGCAGACCTAGACATCTCCATGTTGAACAAGAAGATTTTGTAAGTTTTAGGTCGAAGGAGGGTCCAGGGGCTGATGCCTCGAGAGGCAGATGGCGAGGTAGATACTGGGCCCTCCCTGAAATTCCTAACAGGTCAGCTGCCAGACAGATGGCGACACAGATTCCTTCCTGGAAATGGCGAAGACCCGGGTGTCAGGAACTCCCACAGCTCATGCTCCCCTGCCCTCTCTGAACAGCTGTATAAAAAACGCCCCTTTCTCCCTCCCGGCGTGACTCTACTGACTCCCAGAGCCTGTGGACCTCGCCCGGGGAGCTCAGAATAAATTCTCCTCCTTCAATCCGCCTGACTCTCTGACTCAGTTTCCTACACTGCGAACCTCACAGTAAGTTCCAGTGTTTTAGGAACACTGGGCCAACTGTGGACGTGGGGTCTGGCTATGGGATGAAAACCCTTAAAACACCAGGGTTAGCTCTTGTTGGGGGGGGGGATTGTCACTCAATGTCTGGTGACCCCAACAGGAAGGGTTGGGGAAGATCTAGCCTGTGAGCTCCTCCCTAACGACTTACTATACCACACACACACTCACACACACGCTCACCCACAAACACACTCACATCCCACTGTTGCCTTCATTAGCATAAATGGCGCAGCCCCGAGCTTTTCTAGTCATCAGGCCTAGGAGTCGTCCAAGAGTCCCAGGATGTCTCCTAAAGCCCAGCCCCCTCCATATCAGGACAGTTATACCTATTCTCCTGACCCCTTGCCAAGGGACCTTGTAGGACCAGACAATCCCTGCAGTTCAGCCTCCCCCCACCTACCCTGCTGTGGTCAGGCCATGCAAATATCAGAAATGGCACTGAGGTGGGGCAAGATTTAGGCAAAGTGTTAGCAGGGATTGGATGAGGAGGGGGTGGGGAAAACTTGGAGATGGCCCAGTCATAGCTGGTGAGATCCCAGCTGGGGCTCAGAGACCTCACTTTGGGCTGCAAGGATGCAGCATCTGGACCAGTAAAAAGCCACTGACTGTCATCAGTGCTCTTGCCTTCTAACACTGAGCACTCACAGAGCACCGACTGCATAGACAGCCCTGTACCAGGGCATAAGGAACAGAGAACACACAGATGATAAAGCCTGCCACCCAGGAGCTTGCTGTCTAATGGAGAGGCAGTCAGCAATGGGTACAGGAATCATTATAATCCACAGCAAAAGGTGTAGGTGATGTGATAGAGCCAAGTCAGGTGCCATGAGGACTTAGCATGTAGAATAACGCTCCAAGCTGGGGGATCAGCTGCATCCGAATGGGTCTTGAAGGATGGGGAGGGTTTGGACAAGGAGAGAAAGACGTGAGGGTGGGGCAGAGCACCTCAAAGGAAGGAACAGCAAGAACAAGGTCAAAGAGTTGGGGAAGGGGCAGCACATGTTTCATTTATTCTTTCAGCAAATATTGATGGAATGCTAGAGTGTCCGAGAGCAGGACAGACATGGGCCTATCTTACTGGAGTTTCCAGTCTGGATGGGAGGATAGGACCTGAGCTAATGAAAAAACAGCCAGGTGAAGGGGTATGCAACCCAGCCCGGCTAAAGTGAGGAGCTGAGGAGCCCGCCCCACATGGATTCCACCAAGAGAACCAGGGGCGCATTCTTGGGGTCCTCTGCCATGGATGGCCCTCAAATGCCTCCCCACCCTTTTTAGCCCCCAAACACAATACGGTTTCAAACCCCAAATCTTTGCCAGTGCCCATCCACACCATCATTTGTTCACATCCCGTGAGAAAGAAATGCCTGTAGCAGTGTGTGCCACCTCACCTGGGAGAGAGGGACACAGGTGGGAGGCTTCCACCTGCACCTGAAGACCCTTCCTCCCTCCCAGGAGAACGGCCATCAGGGATGCCTAAGTTCATTCCCCAAGCCGCGTCTCACTCTGGGGGATGGCCCTCCTGTGCCCACCCTGTACATAGAGCCTCTCTTGTAGGAGACACAGTGGCCAGCTGGGCAAGGCAGAAACGTACTAGCCATGAGGGCGTTGTCTAAGTCCCCCATGTAGTCCATGCAGCCTGGGCAGCTGCAGGTCTGCATGAGGGGGGAAGGATGGTGGGAGACTTGGAAGTTTAGCTCAGGACCTTGACTTTATTCTGCAGGAAGTCAGTGATGAGAAAGTGCTTGCAGGCAATGTCAGGAGGAGAGTTGAGTGGTTCGCCCACATGGCTGTGATGCCTGAGCTGCAGGAATGGAAAGAGAGAGGCTTGAGTGAGGAGAGGAAGAGCCAAGCCCTGTAGAGTTGTGAATGCTCTTTCAGCTGCTGGTTGAGAGCAGTGCCCACGTGAGCACCACGCATTCGTGCTCTCCTACGCAAATGGGACATTTTCCTAAAGGTCCAGCACCCGCTCCTCAGAGCCCCCCTTTGCATGCTGCTTTTCATGATACTTAACTCCTCCAGCACTGGGGCAGGTGCCAGGACAGGAGGCAAAGGGCCCAGTGCATGTCCCACCCCTATCCTGCTCTCCTCCTGGGGGTAACCTCTGGGGAGCCCCTGACAAGGGTCCTCCAGAGGCCACCAGCATAGAGGCCCCTTTTGCCACAGGCCCAGCCTGAGGGCTGAAAAGAGCACGGTCCTTCTCTACCTGCATCCTATTTGTGACACGTCCTTTTCCACCTGGACTAGTAGGCCAGGAGAACCTGATGCAGCTGGAAGAGAAAGGCCAGAAAACACTTTTCCGGCACCCCCCACCACGCCCACCTAGCCAGGGTTCAAATCCCACTCCTCCACCTATCAGCTGTGTACTCGTTAGCTAGTAACTTAATCTCTCTGAGCCTCAGGCCCCACCTCTGTAAAATAGCACCTATTCCGTGGGGTTCTATGAGCATTTCATGAGGTGATGCCTGTCAAGTGTTGGCATAGGGCCTGACACAGGGAAAGCCCAGTCAATGCAAGTTCTTGTTCGTCACACAGACACGCACAGATCACTAACATGGTTACACGCACACATGCAAATACACAGATCCCGAGGCCCAAAGCCACCGCATGCACCCATAGAGCTACCCTGTCCAGCCTCTTGCTCTGTGTCAGCCCCGGCCACACCCTCTCACCCCAGATAGGAGCCATTTGGTTGGAGCTGGGTCTGACCTGCTCTTCTGGGAGAACTGGTGGGCATCAAAGGGCGCCCTTTAAGCTCCTCCCACTTTGATAGGAGGGGCCCTGGCCTGGTTCCCACAGACATTTCAAGCCTGAGCTCCAGGCATGAAACCCCACTCCCTCACTCCCCTTTATCTTTTAATCTGGGGGAGTAGAAGTAGGAGGCGGGGCCAGGAAAAATTTTTCATTCATAATCTACTAACACAGACACCCACAGAGACATAAGAAAACCAGACATAAAAGCACCTACATTATGCTCACAAGCCATAGCTCCCTGCCCAGTAGGGAGGATGCCCAGAAACCTCTCAGATGTTAATCTTCTGGCTCCAAATTCAGGGCTTTTTACTCTACACCATGCCGCGCATTAGCACTGTCTCCACTACCAGCGATGCACTCCTGCTGTGACCAAACTCACTACCACCATCATTATCATTACTGCTATCACACCACCACCATCATCACAGCCATCGTCACCACCATCACCACCTTCACCTCCACCAGCACCATCCCCCACACCAACACTGCCTTCCCCAGCACCACCATGATCACCCCCATTATAGCCACCACTACCATTGCCGTCACTGCATCATCGTACCATCATTGTGTGAACGGATGGGGGACCCTGGCATAGCATGGAGGAAAGACCCACTGGAAGGGCAGAAGGAGGGTGACATGCTTCCTTGGAGCCCAGGGGACACGGTTCAGAAGCTCAGACCTCTGTAGCAGCCCCGGATTGTCCCAAACTCCAACCCTGCTGGAGACAGTGTCTTCCCAGCCTGTCTGCACTCCTGGCCCTCCTCCCACACCCATAGAGGACTGGTCCCCACCAGGTGTGGCCCCGGCGGTTTCCCTGTGCCGGAGGTGGCTGTAGAGAGAGAGCCGGGAGGGGAGGGGCAGAATCCTGGCTACACCCACAGCATTGGCCGCCTAGTGCCTCCCGGCCAGCGCCTAACTAGGTTTCTCAGAGAGACAGTTTCTTAGCTACTGCCCTGACGAGCTCTGCCTGTCTCAGCCATGAGGTGGGCACCCAGTGGGCACCATGGGCTGCAAGAACCATCCTTGAGGCAGCAGTGAGGTGGGAGGAGGCCACCAGGCTCCTTGGGGTGGCGAGATGGACAAATTCCGGATGGTCTTCCAGTTCCTGCAGTCCAATCAGGAGTCCTTCATGAACGGCATCTGCGGCATCATGGCCCTGGCCAGCGCCCAGATATACTCAGCCTTCGATTTTAACTGCCCCTGCCTGCCCGGCTACAACGCAGCCTACAGCGCTGGCATCCTACTGGCGCCGCCCCTGGTGCTCTTCCTGCTCGGCCTGGTCCTGAACAACAACGTGTCCATGCTGGCTGAGGAGTGGAAGCGGCCGCCAGGCCGCCGGGCCAAGGACCCCGCCGTGCTTCGCTACATGTTCTGCTCCATGGCCCAGCGCGCCCTCATCGCGCCTGTCGTCTGGGTGGCTGTCACGCTGCTTGATGGCAAGTGCTTCCTCTGTGCCTTCTGCACCGCTGTGCCCGTGACTGTGCTGGGTAACAGCAGTCTGGCACCCAGCCTTACCCGACCAGAGCTCTCCCGCCTGCTGGCCCGGGTGCCCTGCCCTGAGATCTACGACGGGGACTGGCTGCTGGCCCGTGAGGTGGCCGTGCGTTACCTGCGCTGCATCTCCCAGGTGAGCGGGACAGTGGCCCGGGCTGGGTCTCCCTGCACAGACCTGGGTCTCGAAAGGGCCCAATTCCCTCACCTCTCAAAACAGGGCTGTCTCAGAAACAGTTATGTTTTGCAACAGGCAGGGCCCCCTCAGATGGAGCTCTGTGGGGGCAGGGGCATATTTTCCCAACAGAAGCAGGGGCTTCTGAAGGCCACGTGTCTCTTCAGGTCATGGCCACCTGAGGAAAGTGCTGTGACCACTTCAGTCCAGAGGCCTATGTCCTGCCTTGCGGTCCCCAGAGCAGACCCAATGGCCCAGCCATAGTCATAGCCTCATCCTGAGCTCCGGCTTGGAACCTGGGGGAATTTGCATCCTTTTCCTCTCCCAGGCTGAGGCCATAGTGAGGCTGGTGAGTGGCTAAGCCATTTGGGTACATTTCCCTGGCAAATGCTCCCAGCTGGTGTCTCCCTGCTTAAGGAGTGGGAGCTGAGGGTCCAGTGTCCCTTGGGAGGGAGATACACTGTGGGGATGTGCCCTGAAGGCAGGGTTGGAGGGTCCACAGAGAAATCCAGAGCTCAAGTCCTCTGCCCCTCTGTGCACTCATCCATGGGAGCCCATGAGGCCTCCCCTGCAGGCATCGCAGTGTGGGGAGGACAGGCTGGGCAGCGTGCCCTTATAGCTTGTGGACCAGGGGATGTCAGGGAAGAGGCTGGGGCTGAGCCTGCCCTGCAAGGGACAGAGAAACTTGTACACTCTGCTCAGGCAAGTCCAGACACCCTGCTCAGAACTCTTTCCTGGAGGCTCCCATCACCACCAGACCCAAGTGAATCTAACACTCTGAGTGTCTGATCCAAACTCTGCTTCCATGACCAATGATTCTCTCTCATCATTGATGTTTCTATCTCTTCCTCTTTCTTCCTCTCTGATACCAATAAAAATATATTTTTAAAATCCTATATAATAAAACCCTAATATGCAAATTGATGGAACAGTGGAATGACCAGTTGCTATGATGAACACTGACCACCAGGGGACAGATGCTCAACCACCAGGGAGCTGCCCCTTGGTGGTCAGTGCACTCCCACAGGGGGAGTGCTGCTCAACCAGAAGCCAGGCTCACAGCTGGCGAGCAGCACTAAGGGAGAGGGCCTAAGCCAGCAGAAAGACATCCCCCTGAGAGGTCCCAGACTGTGAGAGGATGCAGGCTAGGCTGAGGGACCCCCTCACCCCCAGTGCATGAATGTTGGGCACCACCGGGTCTCTAGTAAATAAATAAACTCCACTTCCCTCCCAAGCCTGTGCCTCTTCTCCTGTGGGCACTTATCCCATCGTCCCTGGCCTCAGGGCCTGGGGCAGCTGTCCCTCCACCTAATCACATCAAGCTAAAAGGGTTCCCTCCCAGAAGACAGGCTGCCTAGCCTATACACATATTCCATTTGGCCTTCAGAGGTTGAATTAAAATTCATTTTTAGAACTAGTTGGCATCATCTAAAAAAGTAGAAATTTTCACATAAAAAGCAGATTTCCAGCTTTATTTGAAACTTCAGGAGATTTGGCCCCACAGGGCACACATTTCCTCATGGAGTAGCACAGGGGTGCCCCCAACCCCCCCCGCCCCCAGACTGAGCACATGCTCTGTAGCTCCCCAGTGGATATTTGCTCTGCCAGACCCATTATAGACATTGGATTTGCTCTCCTCCCCACTTCTGATCTGGCCAAATGCTTCTCTGTGCAGCTGGGGGCTGACTCTGAAGCACAGGTTGGGAGAGCTTCCTGACCCGACCCCATAGGGTGCTGTTGGCAGAACAGAGCCAGCTTCCCCTTCTCCGGGTCACCTAGGGCCGTGTGACAGCTCTTCAGCACAGTTTGAGTGATTGTCTGATTTGTCTGTGACCCCAGGGCCCAGCTCAGAGTCCACAGAGAGCAGGCACCCAGTGCTGGCAACTGAATGGCAGAGAATACCAGGTGCCAGTGGAGGGAAACAGAATTCAGAATAGGAAGGGTCACCTTGGTCTGGGGAGGTCAAGAAAGGCGTCCTGAAGGAAGAGGCCTGGTCGGCAAGGACCTATTGGCATAAGTATAGTGGCTAACAGTTACTGAGCAACTATGTACCAGACACAATAATCCTACAAGATAGGAACCAACCCATTTTATAGGTGAAGAAACCAAGGTACAGAAAAGTCAGCTTACTCCTGGTCAACTAGTAAGTAGTGGAGACAGGACCCAAACCCAAGCCAGCCTAACTCCAGGGTTTGCCTAATTAACTCCTGCCTGTTGAGTGCCAGGCCTACACAAGGGGCATATTCTTCACATGATCTAATTTTTATGAAAAGAGTATATGTATGCCTATTTTACAGACATGTAAATGGAGGCCAAGAGGTGAAGTCACTTGCCCAATTGGTGCTCTTTTCACTAAAGGGCCTGACAGAGAGTGCTTTGGGGGTGCGGACAGACTTGGGAGGGCAGTGTCTGTTGACTCTTCCTTCTCTCTCATGCAGGCATTGGGTTGGTCCTTTGTGCTGCTGACCACACTGCTGGCATTTGTCGTGCGCTCTGTGCGACCCTGCTTTACACAGGCTGCCTTCCTCAAAAGCAAGTACTGGTCCCACTATATTGACATTGAGCGCAAGCTCTTCGATGAGACATGCACGGAGCATGCCAAGGCCTTCGCCAAGGTCTGTATCCAGCAGTTCTTTGAGGCCATGAACCATGACCTGGAGCTGGGTCACACCCACGGGGTGCTGGCCATGGCCCCTGCTGGCTCAGCTGCCCCGGCTACCACCGACAGTGCCAAGGAAGAGAGGGAGAAGCTTCGAGGCATCACTGATCAAGGTGCCATGAACAGGCTGCTCACGAGCTGGCACAAATGCAAGCCGCCCCTGAAGCTGGGCCAGGAGGAGCCCCTGATGGGCAATGGCTGGCCAGGAGGCGGGCCCCGGCTTCCACGCAAGGAGGTGGCCACCTACTTCAGCAAAGTGTGAGCTGTGGCCAGATGAAGAGGCAGGATTGGGGGTCTGAGCTCCGGCCCTCTGACCTCAAACCAGATGGAAAAATGAAGGCTACAGGTGCTGGGCATTAGGCCCCTGGAGCAGACCCACATGCCCTGGCATTCATTCACCTGCCCATTTGAGGCTGGAAATTTGGAGTTGGAAGTGGACCTCATTCCTCCAGCTGTCACACACCCTCGACGGCCCCGGAGAAGTGAACAGTGGAGCCACAAGCAGTGTTAGTCAAAAGTTCAAAACTGGTTTGAAGGGGACAAGCTCCCACTTCCCCATCCCCTCCCAGGCCACTTTATTTCTGGTTCATGATCTGCACTCAGGTTCTACAGACACCCTTGCCCCAGCATCCACACTTGTCTGTGACTTTTTGAGACCTCCGTTCCTGTATGCTCAAGGCTCAGGGAGTGAGCAGGCATCCTGGTGTCACATGAAACAGCAGTCCTCTGACTTTTGGCCAGTCTCCTGTGTGAGGCTGACCAGGCCAAGGTGGGTCACACCTGGTGTAACACAAAAAATGCCAGGGTGTGTGGTCAATTGTCATGGTGGACTGCATGTTTATTTAACACCAAAGGCCTCCTGTCTTAGTTCGTTTGGGCTGCTGTAACAAAATATCCCAGATTGGGTAGGTTATACACAAAGGACATTTATTTCTCAGTTCTAGAGGCTGGAAGCCAAGACTATGGTGCTGGCATGGTCCCATTCTGGTGAAGGCGCTCTTCCTGATTCATAGCCAGTGCCTTCTCACTGTCCTCACACAGCAGAAAGGGCTAGGGATCTCTCTGGAGCCTCTTTTATAAGTGCACTAATCCCGTTCATGAGGGCTCCACAAAGGCCCCGCCCCCTAATATCATTTTTTGGGGCTCAACATATGAATTCTGGAGCGGGCACATTCAGACCAAAGTAACTCTCATGGTGAAGGTCCTCTCACGGATTAACCCAACACCCCCCTCACATCCAGGGGAAATCAGGCCCTCCACAGGGCTTGGGCAGTTGGACACAGAAGCTGAGTCTCCCATTTTCTCAAAGGCCCCACCTCCTGGGTCGAGGCTCTAAAGTGCTCAGAGGCGCTGCCCTGAGGTGGGGATGAGGGCACAGGGGTGGAAGGGGGCTGCCTGGAGTGGAAACAGCTCAAGAGTCCAGAGTGAGACAGAACTGGGTTAGAAGCTGGCTCAACCACTTACAAATTGTGTCCCTTGGCCTGTTACTTCATGTCTGTGCCTCAGTTTTCTTCTATGTACCATGGAGATGAGGGCACCTACCTCACGAGCTTGTTGTGAGATTAAATGAGTGAAATGTACTAGTATAAAGGACATGGTATATGGTAGGCACTCAGTGTGTGTGGCTGACATGTTTGTTGATTTCTGAACCTGCGTTAACCTCCTCGTCCCCCTGGACATGAGAGGAGGGAAATCAGGTACTGCAGCCATCTTTGTTGAAGAGGAGGAAACAGGGCCAAGAAGATGGGCTACTTGTCCCCTCACCTATCTTTAAGATGCAAGTCCTGTCCTGGCCGGTTTGGCTCAGTAGACAGAGCGAAGATGACCTGCAGACTGAAGGGTCTTGGGTTTGATTCCTGCCAAGGGCACATCCCTGGTTGCAGGCTCGATCCCCAGTAGGGGGCGTGCAGGAGGCAGCCAATCAATGATTCTCTCTCATCATTGATGTTTCTCTCTCTCCCTCACCCTTCCTCTCTGAAATCAATAAAGAAATATATATATATTTAAAAAGATGCAAGTCCAACTCATCTAAGAATTCATTTTTTAAATATATATTTGTATCGATTTCAGAGAGGAAGAGAGAAACAGAAGCATGAATGATGACAGAGATCATCCAGCAGCTGCTTCCTGTACCCTCCTACCAGGAATTGAGCCCACAACCGGGCATGTGCCCCGACCAGGAATGGAACCATAGATTGACACTCAACCACTGAGCCACATTGGCCGGGCTAAGAATTCATTTTGATTTTGAGCTCTACAACATTGTCTTAATAATTTCCATTCTTCTGTATGCACTCATCTCTCTATTTCCACATCTGAAGCCTGGTCTCTCTCCCTTTAATATTTGGGAGAAGGGCCATCCCTGTAGGCTAAGCTGGGCTGGAGGGCTCCTCCAGGATGTGGGACTTGATCCAGACCGTGAATGAGGGGGAGGATTCAGATAAGTAAAGATCAGGTGTGTATTGGGGGGGGGGTTGGGGGGGTCGGAGAGGGGTGGGGCTTCCAAAAGGAAAAGCCAGCCAGAGGTATTGGGAAGTAAAAATATGAAGAGTAAAGCTTTGGGTCAGGCAGACATGGGTTTAAATACTAGAGCTGTAGGACCTCTGGTAAGTCACCAAATCCCTCCAAGCCTCAGTGTGCCCATCTGTAGAATGGACATTAAAAGATCTGCTTGCCCGGGTGATGGTGAGGACAAAGGGAGATAACTTTGAAGGAAGAGTCTGGGATGGTGCTTGGCACATGGTAGGATCTGAAAAATAAACACTGGTCCCTTGCCCTTCACTCCTGCACATGGACAAGTCCAGCTCAGAGGCCAGCATGTCACTCAGCAGTTCCACTGTGATAGAACGGCAAGCATTACAGAGCTGGGGGTCTTTCCCTTGATCCTAGGAGTCATCTAGCCTGCCCTTGGACAAGATTCTCTCCTCTGCAGAATTCCTGACCCATGGCTCTCAGCCTTAGCTCGCACACTCCACAGATGGGGGGCTCACGACCACTTTTTAGCACAGTCTGGGCATCTCTGATCCCTATAGAGGGCTCTGAGCCCTATAGAGGGCTCCCTTAAAAGCTACCTCCTTGTAATTTCCATCAACCAGTCAATTCTGCTCACAGGGCCTCAGAGAATCCCTAGACTCCAGAATTCAATCCCCAGTCCTCTGAGATTGGAAGCAGTGTCTGAGGCGTTAGCTGGAGTCTGGATGGAAGGATTTGTCCCAGCAGTGGCTGAAGGATAAAGGACAGAGAGGGGTAGGGATAGGGGTAGGGGTGAGGGGCAGGGGGCAGGCCTACACTTGCATATCCTGCAATGGGTCAGCTTCAAGTCTCATGGCATCGCTCTCCTAACCCTGTCAAGGTTTTGTCCCAGCAGCTTCTGTCTAGCCAGGGTGGGGGCAGGGTATCAAGCATAGGGGCTGCTCTTGTAATTGGCTGGGAGGGCAGGCCCAGGCCAGTTCTCACACAGGCCTCCAGCCTGGCCCCTGAACCAGTCCCACTGGTGTGGGGCACTGTCAGGTGGGCTCCCGGCAGCAGCTCTGTTTGGGAAGGCAGGCAGAGTCAGGCTCAGGCCGCAGGCCAAGAGCTGCTCAACAGGCGCCCCAACTTCCTCTCCTCTCGCACCGCCCTCTGCTGCCCGCCCTCCTCTGCCTGGCTGGGGATGTTTTCCACTCGCTGGCGTGCAAGCTCCATTCCGCTGTTTCCTCCTCTTTTTGGAGTTAAACTTTCCTGAGGACTCCTGCAGAAGAAAGTGAGAGGGAGTTCTTGGAGGGCATGGTCAACAGAAGGCACTTCGGAGGAGCAGCCCCACTCCAGCAGGCCCCACGCTCCCAAGTCTGAGCGCCACTCAGAGAGCCCAGCTACAGCCACAAGGAGGCCAAAGTCACTCCGCCGATCCTATCTGCCGCTGGTCCCTGGTAAGGAAGGTCCCCTCCTTGCGGTGTGCCCGGTGACAGGGGAGCAGGGCAGGGCCAATCTGAGGCTGCCCAGAGGGATTGTCCTGGAGAGAGGCCCCTAGCCGAGGCATCCATGCCTTCCCCTCCTCCACCCCCCTCCCGCACCCTGGCCCTGGGCTGGGGCCAGTCCTGTCCCTCCCCCAGCCACCTGAATCCTGTTCTGTTGCAGGAGGTCTCACTCCCAGCTGGGGGGAAGTGGGCAGTAGCCTCAGAAGCTGGCCTGGTACCACCTTTGCCAGGCATCTTGTACCCCACTTTGTAGTTTATAAACCCAAGGCCTCCCACAGAGAGCTCATTAGAAAACTTGAAACCAAAGCGGGGAGGGGAGAGGAAGAGGGAGAAGGGGCTGCTTTTAACCCAGTCATCCCCAGCCATATCACTCCCTTTTCCAGGGAGTTAGACGGGAGCCCCTGGGCTGTGAGCAGGATCCCTCTCTGCCTCCATCTCCTGGCTTCCCACACATGGTCAGCCAGCTCTGCCCTGCCCATCTGGCAACCTGGGCAGAGAGGAGGCATAGTAGGAAATATGGGCAAGTCTCCTCACATTAGCTGCCCACACCAGCCCCCTACTCCCTGGCTTCCTCTGGCCTATGGAATTTTTAAATTTTTTATTTTATTTTTCCCATCACCATTTATCCCCACTAAACCCTCTTCCACATCTATCCACCCGCCTCCTGGCCTATGGATTTTTTTCACCCGAGGGATGGGGAGAAGGAGGGCACATGGGGCCGGGCCACACCCTGGCTTGTTTCTGGCTTGTGTGGGTGGAGCCTGGGAAGGCAGCTGGGGCGGAACCAGCCTGGAGCCTAGGCCATGACCACTTCCTGGCAGGCTGCCAGTGCTGCCGCAGCCGGGACCAAGGCAGAGCCGGTGGTGGGCACAGCCGAGCCTTAGCTTTAGCTTCATCAAGGCTTCCTGTCACTGGCAGCTGTGTGATCCCTGAGTCCAGGGACCTGATGGAAGAGGGCTGCTGGATAGGGAACGGGTAGTGGGTGAGGAACGGGAGGTTCACCAGGGCTCTCGCTGATGGGCACAGAGCAATGGAGGACTCACTTAGCTTGACTCACCCTGGCCCAATTTAGGCCTCCTGAGGTTGTGGTCAAAAGCCCTGCCTGAGCACCTCCACATTTGAATGGCCCCAAGCAATGTATTTTATCCTCTTTAGACCTTAGTTGCCTGATCCTTGCAGGAAGGAGAATCATCCCACCCTTCCTCACCTCTGGGAGCATGAAGGCTCAGCAGGGTGAGAGAGATGGAGGGACACAGTCTCCTATAGGACAATTAGCAGGCATTGTGTATACCCTTCCTTTCCCCTCCAGCACTCCTAAGAGAGCAAGCACCAGAATGATTTATGCTCTTTTCGTAGATGAGGACACAGGCCCAGAGAAAAGTCATGAAGGGTGGAGTCGGGATGTCCCAAACCAGTCCAGAGCCTGAGGTCTCCAAGATGAAAGGTTCTTATGGCCACCAGGGATGTTGAACCAGGTCCACCACCTTCCTCCACCTGCCCCACATCACAGGGTCAAGTCCAAGTCCCTTATTCACCAGGACACCCACTCTAGCTTTTATTCCCCTTTAAGGACACACCCTCTAAACAGTCCTTGGTCCCTCAGCCTGGAATCCCAGTGGGAAAGCCAGTCAATGTCCCACATTCCCCAAGGCCACAGGGCCATTCCTAACCCCTACCTCGAAAGACTCTTGCAGTAGCAACATGAACCTCAGAGTCGGAGGCAGATAGACCTGAGGTATGATCTCAGCCACTTATGTGGCCCTGTAAAGCTGCTCTCAGGAGCCTCCGCCTTCTATACACGAGGGATATGACAGCTCAGTGTGGGTCAGGGTGCTAGGCAACAAGGGCTGTAACACACCTGACACGTAGCAGCTCAGTGAAATGTGGCTACCATCATTCCCACCAGGCTCTGGAGCTCCCCATCTCCTTCCCTTCTCACCAGTGTGAACACACAAGACCTCCTCCATCCCCATTTTCAGAGGCAAACATTTGTCTGTTATCTGTTCTTCCCCAGGCCGGCCACTCTAGGTGATAAAATGACAAGACTGTGTCCTGCCCTCAGGTTCCCACCTGCCTGTACTCTTTGCTAGTCTCACCAGGCACCATCGACCCCTGTCACCACCGCCTGTCTCCACCCCTGCAGCCAGTCCTCCAGCTGACCTCTCACCATGGCAGCCCTGATCGCCGAGAACTTCCGCTTTCTATCGCTTTTCTTCAAGAGCAAGGACGTGATGATTTTCAATGGGCTGGTGGCACTGGGCACGGTGGGCAGCCAGGAGCTGTTCTCTGTGGTGGCTTTCCATTGCCCTTGCTCACCTGCCAGGAACTACCTGTACGGGCTGACGGCCATCGGTGTGCCCGCCCTAGCACTCTTTATCATCGGCGTCATCCTCAACAACCACACCTGGAACCTCGTTACCGAGTGCCAGTACCGGAGAACCAAGAACTGCTCTGCTGCCCCCACCTTCCTCCTCCTGAGTTCCATCCTGGGCCGCGCAGCCGTGGCCCCTATCACCTGGTCTGTCATCTCCCTGCTGCGCGGGGAGGCCTATGTCTGTGCTCTCAGCGAGTTTGTGGACCCCTCCTCGCTCACAGCCGGGGGAGAGGGCTTCCCACGAGACCATGCCACAGAAATCCTGGCCAGGTTCCCTTGTGGGGAGGGCCCTGCCAACCTGTCAGGCTTCCGGGAGGAGGTCAGTCGCAGGCTCAAGTATGAGTCCCAGGTAAGGTGTGCAAAGGGAAGCGCCCCTTCTTTCTTCCTTTGGTGGTGGTTGGGGGGAAGTGTCGAGGTGGCTCCGTGCTAGAGCTGGAGTTGGTCCTCAAGGGCCAAGGTCTCCAGGAAAGTACTAATCAGTATCAGGTATCAGAGCTGGGTAACCCCATGGGTTAGCGTCTGGTGGGACAAAGGTCAATTCAGTCACAAATATGTTTTCAATGTTAAAGGAATGTTCTTCTGGCTCAGACTGAACCTTGATCCCAGTCATAGATTAAGCCCCTTACTCCAGCCAGATGGAGCACAAATCCTGCAAGCCTCTGAGACATTTGCCATGGGCCATGAGCTGATAGTGGGGTGTGGCTGGCTCCAGGGACCAGAATGTTCCTATCCCAGGAAGGCCGGGGCCAGCCATGAATTGGCCTCAGGCACTGCTGACATATGGCAGTCCTTTGAGCCAGGAAGCTGCTGCCCTGCTTGTAGCCTCAGCCTTGGCTTAGTTCTGAAGGAGTGAAGGTTGGTCAGAGGACAGAAGAGCAGAGACCTGGGCAGAAACCAAAAAACTGAGCTGGAGGCATTAACCAGAGAAACAGGGAGCGAGGAACAGACAGGGAAGAGCGTAAGATTCTTTAAAAGGCCTCTCAGGTATGTAAGCAACACAAACAGAGAAGCCGGGTTGGAGACGCACCAAAGATGGGAGATGAAAGACAGAAATAAAATTTGATGATCAAAAGCCCACAGATCTCTCTAGAGGAGCAAATGGGAAAATAGACTCACACCCAAGTGAGTGTTTGGGTGATTTCAAAATGAGGCAGAGAGTAAGGACCAGGCCATGGGGGAGGTAGGGAAGGCAAGAGGTGGCATCTGGGCTGGGCCTGGCAGTTGGACCTGGATTTTAATGGGCTGAAATGATGTGAGGGGGGTAAACCTTGGGGCTAAAGAAATAGCAGCAGAGCCCGGCCAGTGTGGCTCAGTGATTGAGCATTGACCTATGGACCAAGAGGTCACAGTTTGATTCCTGGTCAGGGCACATGCCCAGGTTGCTGGTTCAATCCCCAGCAGGGGGTGTGCAGGAGGAAGCCGATTGATGATACTTTGTCGTCATTTATGCTCCTATTTCTCCCTTTCTCATCCTCTCTGAAATCAATAAAAAATATCTTAAAAAAAAAAAAAAAAAAAAAAACGGCAGCAGAAAATACAGGAGGCAAAGTCTAAGAAACTGAATTAGAAAGAGGAAAAAGCGGTGAAATTATAGCCAGAAGGTCCTGCTTCCCTTACAGAAGCAGAATCTTCATGCAGGGAAGTGAGGGCCCGTTCTCAGGGGGTTCTGAAGCCCAGACAGCAACTTGCCCCTCCTCACCCTGCCCCTTCTCTGGCCAGCTCTTTGGGTGGATGCTCATAGGTGTGGTGGCCGTCCTGGTGTTCCTGACCAAGTGCCTCAAGCATTACTGCTCACCGCTCAGCTACCGCCAGGAGGCCTACTGGACGCAGTACCGCAACAACGAGGAGCAGCTCTTCCAGCGCACGGCCGAGGTGCACTCCAGGGTGCTGGCTGCCAACAACGTGCGCCGCTTCTTCGGCTTCGTGGCGCTCGACCAGGACGACGAGGAGCTGATAGCCAAGTTCCCCGTGGAAGGCACACAGCCGCGGCCGCAGTGGAACGCCATCACTGGCGTCTATCTGTACCGCGAGAACCAGGGCCTCCCACTCTACAGCCGCCTGCACAAGTGGGCCCAGGGGCTGCCAGGCAACGGCACAGCCTCGGACAACATGGAGATGGCCCTGCTGGTCTCCTAAGGTTCCTGTTCCCACACTCTGCAAACGACAACCCTTGGCCCAACACTGAACCCCGCTGTCTGCTCCCATCAGCATCAGATTTTTCTTAACCATAGCTTTTTGGGAAAACAGACCAAGAGAAAAAAACAAAGTCATCTGGGTACAGAGGACAGAGCTAATGCACAATGTGGTCAGTGTGACAGGAAGGCTCTTCAACCTGAAGAAATCCCCTCTCCTACGGCCATCAGCCACCTGGTCAACAGCTTGGAAGGGAAGACTCGTGTTCAGAACTGGTCCTTAATCACCTGTGGTGTGGAGGACCTGTTACTGGTGGGCTCCAAGGCTGAGAAGCCCTGGCCAGCACAGCGAGGTGACAGTGAAACCCGCCAGCAGGCTCACTGTACCGTGTATAGGATACTGTGCAGTTAATTTGTGTCTAACTGCTTATGGACACCAGCTCAGCGGTGCTCAGCTGGGAAGCTGCCCTTCGATGCATGCCACTGGCTCTATTTTATATTATTTACATTTTTTATAAAGCTTTTCTTAGTATAAAGGACTAGCTTGCTGTCTTCATGATTGGATGGGCCATGCCACAACCGATCAGTGATCATGGAGACCCTGGGCAGGGCTCACATGGACGGAGGGAGGGCAGGTATTCCCACAGGAGGGAAAGCTCTGGGGCTGATGGCCTCTTAGCAGCTGGATTCAGGTATCTCACTTGATCTGGAGAAACAGAGGGAGCCTAGTCTCCCCCCTGAGGGAAGCTCAGCTTAAATTTCTTGGGTCAGACAGATCCTGCACTCAGTAGACCAGCTCTCATAGACAAGCCCTGGCTCCTCCCCCCTCCCACGTTCACCTTGCCCGATTGCCTCCACCACCTCTGAAACCTTTGATGCCCTCCCTGGTCCTGGCCCTGCTTCCTGGCACATGACTCAGTCACTGCCTATGGAAAAGCTCCCTAGCTCTCGGGACACTTAAAACTCTGCCAAAAAAAATTACTCACTCTCTCAAGACCAAGCCAAAAAAGAACTGGCTTTAACAACTAGCTGGGTCTGTGCTGGCCTCCAAGATCTCTGGACCGTACGAGATCATTACTTATCAAATGATGCAGAGAGCGTCTTTCTGGGACTTTTATAAGGGAGGCCTGGGCCTATCACATCGCCTCTCCCTGAGGACTCAAGGAATAGCCATCAAGTCAATCAACGCCCTCCGCCCAGCAATCATTCTCCCCAGAGGAGCTAGAAGGGGGCGCTCCCCAAGCCACACAGCACGCCAGTGTAGGTCCTCACTGAGACTCCTGCCAGGCAGCATACGACATACATGCTCTCATTTCATCCACAAAACCCTGCAAAAAAGGGAGCCTCTTTTTTAGCCCCTTTTCACAACGAGGCACCCATTTGGAAAGGCTGGGTCACCTGGCCCTGGTGGGCTGAGAGGTGACATCACCAAGTGGCTTTCCTCTCAGGTGCCTCAATTTTCCTTCCTGGGCTCTATCTTTGTCCTCCATCCCAACTCACAGCCTCCACAAAAGTGTACAAGGCTGAGCTGAGGATAACAGAACGCCCAGAGACTCCAGGATTGAAAGGAGAGGCCTACTTCCTTGACCCTGCTGACCCCTCTGGCTATACCAAGAGCCGGCCAGGGCCAAAGATGGTCAGGAGTCAGCCCGTCTACTCCTGCTCTGGGAACTCCCATGAAGGAGAAAGCAGAGCAGTCTCAGAAAAGGTGAAAAATGAAATTGGTACCTGAAACAAAGTAAGAAAAAGGAATTTATAAGAAATGCCTATTTATCCTAACAGGATTGTCCCAAAGTTGCTGCAGAAAAAGCAGCACATAAATAGAGTCCTCAGGCAACACAGTTGTCAACTGCCAAGTGCCTGAGGTTTGGGTGGGCTGGGCCCTGCTGCAGGGGGTGTCCGGAGGCAGCCTGCAGCTAGTCCTCCAACACGGAGCTCTTAGCCTCCACGTAGTCCAGGGCCTTCGCCTTCACTGCCTGCACATCTTTCTCGGTGCCGTGTTGCTTCTCATAGTCCAGGTAGCGCTTGAAGAAGAATTTCATTCGCTTGGGGGCCAGACTCAGGTGAATGACGCGCTCAAAGATGTCCCTGTGAGGAAGAACAGGGCAGCATTTGCCTCTCGGTCCCCTGCCACACGACTCCTGGCTAACCTTCCCCACTTGCCCTCAGGCTCTGGAGCAGGCCCTCTGTCACCCAGCACTCCCACTTTTGGCTTAATTTTTACTACCATCATCCACTCCCATCACGTCCACTGGGAGAGCGAGAGAATACCACCCTTCCCGTCCAGGTGAGCAGACAGACACCCAGAGATGTTAAAGGACCTACTGGCTTAAAGCCACACAGTAAATCAGGACAAAGCTACTGGGAGGGAACATACACGAGACACGCATCTGTGAGAAAAGCTCTGCTTAAAGGTCACTGATGGGCAGAGGGGAGGCACTAGTTCTTTCTGGAGCTCAGTCTACCCATCTCCAATCCTCCCTGCCTGTGGGGATGCTGGCGGACAACAGTGAGTTATGCCTGTGAACATTCTCTACAGTGAGAGGCAGACACAGTGTTAGTTATGAGGGAAACCCAAGTCTCCGGACCCCAGGCCAGTGGCCAGCCTACCTCCCACCCAAGGTTCCAGACACCGACCAGAGGCTGGCCCGAGGCAGAAAAAGAAGTTGGAAAGGTGAATGCCACAGGACCTGACGTGTCATGTCAACGCTGTTTTTCCAGACAGAGACAACTGGGGCCGCTGGGGCTGCTGTGGGTGCTAAAGTGATCCGCTTGGCAATGTCCCCCACCCCCACAGGGAATTCAGCCCCGGTCTGTCTGCCCCCTCACCGGACTTCCTTCTGGCTGCCATGCTTGATGGTCATGTCGATGTAGATGGACCAGACATCTGTGCGCTTTGGGTAGGTGCTCAGTGTGTTCTCAAAAATAGCCGTGGCCCGCTCTGCATCCCCCAGCTGGAACTCCAACTGGGCGAACTTGGAGATCACATCCACATCTGCAGGGAGAGGACACTCAGACACACAAAGCAGGCAGAGCCCCCACCACAACACATGTGCCACAAGGACTGAGTCTGACTGCTAACTCCCTGCTCATGTCAAGAGGGACAGTGGGGTAGATTAGGACCACATACACAGATGGGCACTGACCTCTGACTCCCACTGCAGACACCCTACTCTCCGGGGGCAAGGGCAACAGAATTAGTGTTAACTGCAGCATGCATTATGTGCATGAGCATACAATCAACAGAGCGACAGACAGCTATGTAAACCGTCACAAGGCTTCCTGCCACCACCCTCAGATGAAGAGACCCATAACTCCTGTGCCCAGATGTGGGCGAGCCCAATGTGCTCAGGAATCGGGCTGAAAGTGGGCCTAGGCACTCACGCTCTTTTTGAGGCAGGCACTCGAGGGCTCGCTGCATCACACGGTGACTTGCCCCAGCCTGGCCCCTCCGCAGAAGGAAGGCCCCATATTTGACCCAGACAGCTTTCTCCTGCCGGAAACGCTTCAGCATCCGGTTGTAGAGTTCACCAGCTTCCTGTGGGAAAGACCAGGTAAGCTGGGGAAGGTGATGTGACAGAGGGGGGGCAACAATAAAGACGGGCAGCTCTGCCTGTGAGAAGACAGACTTGGGCTCAGACGCCAACTGCTACGCAGGCCCAATTCTAGCTACTGAAGAGAGAGGGCAGGCTCCCAGAGATAGTCTCCCTACTAATCCCATGGCACACAGAGGTCCTAAAACTAGAACAGGATCCAGAACATGGGGATGCTTCCCTGCTGCCTCCGTGACCCCCAGGGGACAGGTTCTGAATGGCTGGGGACCTTCTGGCAGCAGGCCACCAGGCCCAGACTCCTACCTGGAACTTCTCTGACTTGGTGTAGATGTCAGCCAGCTGGAGAAAGACCTTGAAAGGCTCGTTGTATTGCACAGCCCGCTCGAAGACCTTGGTCAGCGACTCCTGAGACCCGTACATGTTCTCGAGGTTCAGCAGTGCCACCCACACGTTCAGCTTCTCCTGCTCCTCTCTGGAGGGAGAGCAGTTGGTGCATGAGCTCCATCATCTCAGCCCAAAGAGCCCTTCACTCCACCCCGGAGATGTTGACTGGAACTCTATCCTCCTCCTCCCCAGGCTCCAACCATGTCCTCAGCTCCCACCCTCAAGCATAGGCACCGAGAGGCCCTGTCCCACTGCAGTTCACAGCAGCAGGAAGCCCCACTCTGCGGGGCCTGGGACTCCCAGACAGAGACTCTACCTTCATTCCCAGGAAGGAAGCCTATTAGGCCTGAGGTCTGAGCTGGAAGGAGCAGAATCTCTGGTCTGCTTCTCTCCCCAAACTAAGAGAATGAAAGTAAAGGATCACCACTCCTTCATCAGCCTTCAGGCATTCAGTCTACCCTCTGCCTGGAAAATGGCCACATGCAGAGTTTTCACCCAGGTATGTGGAAAGCTGTGTTCCCTATTCTACTTCTGCTCCTAGTTGGGAACATTATTTAACTTAGAGACTCTTGCAAACAGTGAAGAGGACTATAAATTATAGACGAGCAGATCTATTTCACAGATGGCACATCTGAGAGAGAGTCTGGGAACCTCAGGTGGCAGCTACTCCAACTGCTATCAGACTGCAACCTGGGGAGACAAAGCCCTTCCTGTCAAAAGGCCCCTCCCTACAGCAGGGAGATGAAGCCCAGACCTGAAGGAGATGGTCTTGAGAGCCCTCTCGGCCACGGCCCGGGCCTTCTCAATCTCTGTGGCCTGCAGGTGGAAGGCCATGTACTGCAGCCACAGGATGGAGCTATTGGGGGAGCTCAGCACCAGTCGGTCAAAATCATCTGCTGACTCTGGCTGTCGCCCAGGGTCCATCAGCGCCTCCTCCATGCGGGACAGCTCTTTCTCTGCCTTCTGCTTCTCCAGCTCCCTTTCCTTCTTGCTTTTCTTCTTCTGCTATGAAAGGCAAACACAAGTGAGTAACCAGCTCCTCAGACCCTGGGCAGGTCTGTGATAGAAGCCAAGAGTCGGCAGGGCAATCCCCAAGCTATAAATAGTCCCTAGCCCGAGTCCGCCCCACCCTGCCAGAAGGACACCCACAGGCTAGGACAGACATAGGAGACTGGCACCAAGGGATCCCTGCAAAATACGACACCGTGGTTTGCTGTGGCTTCTCATCTTCCTCGCTGTCTGAGCTCTCTCTTCGAGGTGGCAAGGCCGGGGTCAGAGATTCTAGCCCCACGTCCCAAACGAAGCCAGAAGACAACTGCAGCCGGGGCACATCTGCTGGCCTGGTCTGCTTCGCCTGGAGGAGCATGGAGGTGTGTGAGGAAGGCACTCAGCTCAGGCTGCTCCCTGTTCCCCAGCCCCATCTCGCCCAGAGGAGCAGGACTCCCACCATGCCCTCCTCCCAGGGCCAAACCCAGTCCACCCGGGAAATTTATAGCAGTGACAAAAAACTTTCTTTGCAAATGAATTCATTTGTGTGACAAAATTTTAAATATATGTATGCATGTATATGTGTGTCACACACATATAAAGTAACAGTCAAGCTAGGACAGACACGATAAATGTTCCGAGGGTGGCAGGGACCTGATACCTAAAGTCTGGGAAGCCCTTCCGTACCCAGTCCTCAGTTCAGGTAGCACTGCTCTGACTTTTCAGAGGGGAACTCGGGCTCAGGAACACCACACCACCTCTTTACCTGCCCACCCCACTAATCTAATTCAGTTTCACCTAATAAGCTATAATTTAATCTGATTACAATTTATTTTATGCAACACACCCTATGAGTAAGGCAGGGTCCCTGTCCCCAGGGAGCTGATGACCAACTAAAGAAACTAGCAGCCCCATCTTTTCATATCTTACAGGAAACAAGAAAGAGGATGATGCCAAAAAGAGCCCAGCTCTTTGGCAGGAGTCCAGGCCTCCCCTCCCCAGAGCAGCCTCCCCCTCACCTGGGGCAGCACACTGATCTCTTCCATCTCCTCTTCTCCTTCCCGATAATACACTTCAACTCCACTGTCGTCCTCCTCGGCCAGAGCAGCCTTCTTCTGCTTCTTGTTTGCCCTTTCCTGAGACAACAGGCAGGAAAGTGCCAAGCCGCCCTACTTGCCCAGAAACACTCTTGGGCATCCCAGGGTAATGCCCCCTCCCCCCTCTGGCCCTCCTGGCACCATCCAGCGCCCAGTCTCTAAACTCACACTATCTGGGTCCAAGAGAAGGCAAGGCAGCTGCCCCTGGGCTTCTGAGTCGCTCTCCTCGCTGAGGACATACCTGCTCACTTGCAGACTCCCGACGTGGCCGCTTGCCCTGCTTCTCTGCGTGTGGTTTCTGGGGCTCTTTCTTCTCTTTGCTGGGCAGCTGGGTCTCCTCCTGCCCCTTGTGGTTCCTCTTCTCCTTCCTTTTCTGGTTCTTCTTCTTCTCCTCCTTCTCTTCTTTTCCTTTGTGGTCTCTCTCCTCTACCTCTATTTGCTTCTCCCCTTGCTTTAGAGGTGACAGTCCTGGGGAGGCAGGAAACACGTCGGGCTTCCCAGTGTCGCTGGGGAGGAACGACAGTTCAACCAGGTTCTTCTGGTGGTCCACGCTGTGACAGGAAGAGAGGGAGGGGGACATGAAAGCAACAGAAGAGCACATGGCACAGCAGGGAGCCAGGCCTTCCTTTCTTCATCGACACAGTTTTCTGGGCCCTGCCCCACCCATCTTGCAATCCATTTAGTATGGTTAGGAACGATTTGCACGTTTCCCAGGCTTGGTAGTAAAATACAGGAGGCAACGGTGATGTTCCCCTACTTTGTCCCCAACAACAGGTGCCTCTGAAGAGAAATGTCTCCATATCTGCTTTTAAGAGCAGAGGGAGAAAGTTCCAGACAAAAGGGAATTTGTTCATCAGAACATTGCACCCACCACTACTCAAGCCGTCCTGTCAAAGTTTACTCTAAATCTCCTCCCACAGCTCCCAGAGAAAGGGCTGAAGGGGTGGCGAGGGAAGAAGTCACCTACCGTAGGACCTTGGCTGTGAGCAGCTTCCCTTCGGGGAGGTATCTCTCATAAAGGGCTTTCTCGGACAGGCTATGCTGGGAGACACGTGGATACTGGGCCAATCCCACAACTGAGGGGCCAAGGCTGACAAAAGGGAGATGAGGGACCTCTGGTCACAAATACAACAACAAGAGTCCCAGCCACCCAAGTTGTGACCAGGATTTATGACAGACATAAGTTCCTGGCATTCAAAAGGATACAGAGGGCTTTGTAAACTGGGAAAAATTATCAAGCACAATGAACATGTGATCGCAGGGTACTTTTCACCCCACATCAGGGCATCACAATGTATAGAAAGCAAAGAAAAATGAGAAAACGTAACAGCAAAAAAGGCTATAATAGCTAGTGGTTGTGAACATTATATGATTTCAGAGAACATTTACAAATAGTGATCAAACACTAAGTCAAAGAAAATCTGCATATATTTAAAACTGACACGCCATATGCTTTGTCCAAACACCAAATAGCAGTAAGTCAAAACTTTTTTTAAAGTAAAAAAAAACACCTTGGAATTTAAAACACTGATGGAGCCCGGCTGGCAAGGCTCTGTGGTTGAATGTTGACCTATGAACCAGGAGGTCATGGTTCAATTCCTGGTCAGGGCACATGCCCAGGGTGTGGGTTCGATCCCCAGTGGGGGTGTGCAGGGGGCAGCTGATCAATGATTCTCTCTCATTATTAATGTTTCTCCCTCTTTCTCCCTTCCTTCTTCTCTGAAATCAATAAAAATATATTTTAAAAAATGAATAAACAGAATCTTCTTCCTTCGTTCCCTTCAGAGAAGGTGACGAGGAATGCAGCGGACTGCAGGCCAGGACAGGCCAGGGGAGGGCACTGGCCCGGCCACGTCCTAGACTCCACTCCACTCACCCAAGGAGCACACCGTAGGGCTGCACGGATTTCACATAGCCCCTCAGGAGCTGCCCCTCCTGAATGTCCTGGATGGAGTTAATCTCGGGATCCAGTACTTTGCTTTTCGTCTCTGGGTTTGTCCTAAAGGAATAAAAGGTTTACATACACATACCTCTAATCTCCCTTCCTCGAGCCTCCCCCCTCACCTGGGATACAAACTCTGTATGTAAAAGGAATATGACTCTGGACTTGCCAATAAGTCCAATAAGCTATAGAGCAGTGATTTTCAGCCTTTTTCATCTCATGGCACACATAAACTAATTACTAAAATTCTGCGGCACACTAAAAAATATGGCTTTTTTGCTGATCTGAAAAAAATAGGTATGATTTGATTCATTCACAGCAGACAGCTATTTACTGTGTTGGCTACTGTCATTTTTAAATTGACAATCTAAGGGAAAAGAGGCCAGTGCCCCTGACTGGTCAGGTATTGCACGTCTTAAAATTTCTTGTGGCACACCGATCGAAAATCGCCAAGAGCATAGCCCTGCTCGCTCCTGCAGTCCTGTCAGCCGGGACAGTGACCGTGAGCTGGCTGGCATGGGGCCCCTCGTCGGTGCTCTCAGTGGGTCCTCCTGCTCTTGTCCCAAGAACACAGAAACCCACCTGGACGATCGCAGTGACAAAGTCAATACCTCATCTGCAGTGGACAGGACATAACACCTGGAATGAGAGCAAAAGAGAAGGAAATGCTGACATTTGAGCACCTCAGGAGACAGTAAAGGGCTTCATTGTCCCCTGCACAGGCTGACCACCAGGCAAGAACGAGGAGACAGGAGGCCTGGGCTCTGTGCAGAGGGACTCCAGACAAGTCCTGTCCCTTCTCTGAGCCTCAGTTCACTAGTCTGTCAGGTAAATATAACACTATCCCCTCTTCTTACCCTAAAAGGTGTGAGAGAAAAAAAAACAAGAGGAGACACGAAAGCCCTCTGGCAGACAGTCTTACAGTGAGTATTTAGGAGATGAGACCAGCCCTTTGTCAGGTCCTGGGAGTGTGTGACTCAGTGAAGAGACAGCAGCAACAGGAAACTGAGACGAGGGGTTGACCTAGAACTATGTAGACTCAAGGCAGCCAGGCAGGAAGGTCGGGGCTGGGATGCTTCCAGGAGGTAACCAGGGTTACCTCTCTGGTTGGGTTTCCAAACATATTTCATTTAAAATGGCAATTAACTCTAGCCAGTTTGGCTCAGTGGATAGAATGTCAGCCCGTGGAATGAAGAATCCCGGGTTCGATTCTGGTCAAGGGCACAAACCTCAGATGCAGACTCAATCCCTGACCCTGGTGTGAGAGGCAACCAATCGATGTGCCTCTCACATCAATGTTTCTCTCTCTCTGTTTCTCCCCCTCGCTTCCACTCTCTAAAAACTAGTGGGAAAAATATACTTGGGTGAGGATTAACAAAAAAAGACCCAAAAATATAAAATGGCAATTAGTAGCCTGAAGTCAAAAGTATAGACTCTTAGCAGTAGAAAGGATCTCAGCGACGACAGTCCAAACTTTCCTCATGACAGGCATCTGCCTTTCATAACACGGCATCATAACCCCTAAAGCAGGAGAGGACCTGGAGGGATCGTCTCCCTTTAGGTAATTGATTTACTATCCACATATGATGAATGGAGGAATTATAACTGAATGTTACTGAATAAATCCACGTAGCTGTGGCTATAAATAAACCTATTTAAGATAAATAGTTTGCTGAAGCTCACACCCCCATTTTGTAAGCCTTAAGAGACAGAAAGCAGGGATGATCGGGATTTCTCTCTGACTCCCTTTTGTCCTCCAGGTCTTGGATATTTTTGTGCTGTCCAGTTCTGATCAATGGTTGAGAAGTCAGGCAGGTGATAGTGGCTTGAGATAGGCAAGAACAGTTGTATTTAGTGTAAATGGGGA
>PVJC01014036.1:0-37029 GCA_004026665.1 Murina feae | reverse complement strand
TTTCCCAACACCATTTATTGAAGAGACTGTCTTGACTCCATTGTATGCTTTTGCCTCCTTTATCAAATATTAATTGGGCATAATGGTTTGGGTCTATTTCTGGATTCTCTATTCTATTCCATTGATCTATATGTCTGTTCTTGCGCCAGTACCAAGCTGTTTTAATAACAGTGGCTTTGTAGTATAACTTGATGTCTGGCACCATGCACTTTTTAAAGCGTGTGTGTACTTTGAACTACCTGATGTATTTTCTTTTCATTCATCAGAACAGCCATCAAAGATGCAAGGTTCGTAACCAACCAGACGCTCTCTTTAGGGTCACAAATCCAGCCCAAAAGTTTACTTGACCACGCTCCTTTCAAGTGACTGGCAGAGCCAATCTAGATTCAAATGCGATTGACTAACGAGTAAATGTTGGCCTTCCAGATTTACTGAAATTATAAAAGCCATGCAAACCAGGACACTAGTTGAAGCCAAATTAGACCCATGTCAACTACGACACAGAGGCAAAGGGAGGAGAGGGTTCCTCAGGAATTCCCAATAATCTGTTGAGTCTGGAGTTAGAACTTTTCCTTGTATATTGCTTTGTATAGTCCCAGGACAGGAAAATAATAGACTTCCAAAGCTCTGGGCATTATAATCCTGCTACATCCTCCCCCCTCTCCTACCTATAATTCAAAACAAACACAACACACACTAACAAACATCTGCAACAATGTTGGGGAGTAAAACCAAGATTGTATTGTTTTTCACTTTGATAACTACTTGAGTATTTTATTTTGAAATATCAAAAGCATTTTCAAGAGTAGTTTTTATAATACTTTTGTACCTGTCCCCTTGGTAACATGGGGCATATGTTGAGGCTCTTTTAATATATCTAGCACAGAATAGTTACGGTAACATTTTATTATATAGGAAGTACACATTAATACCTTTTCAAAGAGATTTTTTCCCAGAAAAAAACACACATTAAGCATAAGAAAAATAAAGAGATTCTTTCAAATACTCAAACCTAATTTATAATCTAACAACGTGGGGGTTAGGAGATGACCTTTTTTTAAAAAAAAGATATATTTAATGAAGGCAAGTGTATCTTGCCACTTTATTTATAGCCAAAGGGAGGATCAATGCTTCTTGTAACATTCTTTGGAAAAGCAAAAAATTAAGACAGCCTACATTTATATGGAAATTACTTAAAAAGGAAGCACATCAATGAACTCAATGATAATAATGGATTCTACATCATTCATATTAGAAAATATAGATATTATGTAAATCATACATACTACCCCTGACACTCCCCAAAGGACACCTTTTCAAATAAGATGCTTAATGTCCCCCAGCATTCTAGCTGTTGCTACTTTATTTATATACATGTACTTGAACTGAAAGGAAAACAGTGATCAATAATTTTTGTCATATTGAATTTTTATACCCATGTAGATAATATATATTTTAAAAATAAAAGTACTCTCATATAATATGCTTCTCATTTAGTATACTGGTATCAAATGATCAGCTGGAAAAAATCTCTCAACACTTATAGAATTGAAGATTAAGTGATTGACATAACAACTATTTAACCTCCATGACAAGCTACACATTTGAAAGGAGGTTATTTTTCCCGAGATACATATTATGAAATATAAATGAGGATTGATGGCAGCCTGAATTAAAAAGTCAATAATCCCCCAGAGAACATTTCAGGCCATTTGTTACAGTCATTTTCAGTTAGGAAGTGCACTCCATGAACTTGTCTCTCCTTCCCACTGGCAGTGCGTGAAAAAAGAACTGGCAAAGAACACCAAAGCATTTTGAAATTGGATTTAGAATCCAATTTGTGTGCAGTATCATGAAAATCTTTAAATAAGGCTCCTAATACTGTAAGCAAAGGGTGATACTTAAAAGTAAATGTCTATGTATTCCGAAAACTTCCTAATGATATTCAGTGTCACTAAAGTAACTCAGGAAGTAAATTAAACTAGTTGGCTTTATTGGGTAAAATATTATCAAGCAATGTCAAATAATTTTAATATCAAATAAATATTTATGTCTATATGCAACCACTTAAGTGGCTGAAAATACATATTATTCCATTTAATTCTATAAAACATAACTGAGTTCTGTCACTTAAATTAAAGAAATACAAGATGTAAATATGTGAATTTTATTTATGAATACAATTTAAGAAAAATAAAAAATTTGATTTATTTTGCATTTTAAAATAACAATTTACAAATACTTATTAAGCAACTTCGGCATGTAGCACATTGTGCTGGTGGCTTTTTCTCTGTTTCATATGTTCTCTTTTATGTATTAGCCTGTTGTGTGATTGCTCATTTTGGGTTTTGAAATTAGCCAGATGGAAAACTGGAAAAATGTATTCTTGGTCAAAATTGCCTTAAGCGGTAAAGATTATAAAATAAATGTCTCCGTAGAAGTATATACTTGAAATCTAATATAAATTCTGAGTTAGGTTTTAAGCAGTAATATTGAAGGTATCTTTGAGATCCTTGAACAATGGTATTTAAAAATGTAAAGGTGAAATAAGTAATCAGTGCATTTATAATATTTGGGAAAGGTATTAATAATTCATCTCAAATAGATGAAACTTCTCAAGGAAGCTGAACTACCTGTTTTTTATTACCCAGCTTTGTTTGTTTTTTAGAAATGCATAATATTAACATGTGGCTAAAATTAATATAATACAACTGTGTTCAATTTTCTAACAGATTGTAGAGCATAAACTGTAAGCAGTAGGATGCTGAGTATGGAGGACTGGCTGCTCTCAGAGCACATACATACGGCTAATGATCTTTAATTAATTTTAGAACTAAGAAACAGAAATGGAGCTCTAATACTAAAAATATTAAATTGAGAAACCAAAAAATGTAGGTAAGCTAAAGAAAATAAAGTATAATTCTATTTTCTTAGGTCTTTCTTTCTGCAAACTTCAGGGTTTATATGGAATCAGTTGTAAATATTTCTCAGTTCAAAACCAAGAAGTATTTGATAATAATAACAGATAGGTATAAAACCTATAATAGCTAGGTTGTTGGTTATATTTCCTGGAGGTCCATAATAATTTTATTGTAAATAATAACTGGTGCTTTGCTCAATATTAGGGTGGATCTAATAGAATTATTTAAATCTAATAATCCTCCTAATCAAATATTAGAATGCATCTAACGAGAAAAAAAATAGATCTCTATAACAACAAACCCAGTTGTTTTCCCCCGTCTTTGAACTTTCATTCTAAGATCTGTTTTTAGAGATTCCGGCACTATTGCCAGAAGCTATGGAAACAGCATAATCTGGACACTTTAAAAGCCTGATTTTAGAGTCAGGAGGCAGAGATCACTGACCCAACACAACTACTTCCTTCTAACTGAAAACAAAAATGCACTTAAGGTGAATGAGCAGGTCACAGGTGTGTAAACAACTATTTTTTCCCCTTTTCTTGATGCCATTATTTTGCCTTCTTTTGAAGGAGTCTAGCATTTCTCTTCCACAAATGATTCACACAGCTGCAACTGTGAGGAAAGGTTCTAAGAGCACATGCGCCTAAGAATCTAAATGTGCCTAAAGTAGTGCTGCCTCACAGCGGCATCTGGATTGTTCTGTTTGTATTATGATTCCTTTGTCATTTAAGCAACTTTCCTCTGAAAAATTACAGACTGGCTTTAATAAATATTTTAAATGCTACAGAGCTCGTCCAATGCCTTTTGTCTCTGACATTATTAAAGCCATCAATTTCTCTTTAACTTTGTCCCAAAGCAGTCGTTTTATATTCATGACTTTCCCACTGTCTCTTGTCAATATTATAAAGCTCTCTGATCACATTACACAGCCTTCATAAAAGTACAGAGGATGCAACAAACGTTGGAGGCAAAATATAAATTAACACCAAGAACATCCTTATGGTCCCAAACTTTTGCGATTTTTTAAAATTTGGTCTCTTTATCTTGTAGCATGGTAAAAACTTGCAACTTTTTAAGCTCTTTTGAAAGGGACAGCAGTTCATCTTACTTTAATTAACTTAAACTTATTCTGCTGATCCTTAAAGTCTGGCTCTTTAAAACCTCAATTATGAGGTCTCACACACCATCTTTATCAGAAATGCTGTCTGAAACACAAAAGAAAGCATAACAAAGGCATTCAAGGTAATAATACAAATGATGTTGTTTTTCTAAATCTGTGATGGGAAAAATGAGAATTAATGAAATGAACTGAGATGTTAAATATTACCTGCCTTTAAAATTGAATAGATAATGCTTGATTGTTCTGCTAACATTTTGTAAGAATCCTGTCTCCCAGAACTAACTGATAATTGGGGCTGGATGTCCCCCAGCCCCAATTAAATTTTCAGATGAGGGCAACCCCTAACCAAGATGTTAAATGCAACCTCAGAGAGAACTTCCTACTAGATTCATGAAAAGGTCCATTTTTTCACCAACTCATCAGAATTAGATGTTACTAAACATTTTATTTTAGCAAATGATTTCCCATTTTATATTAAACTGAATTTCATTGACCGCTATATGGATAGGTTTTTATACACTCAGTCATTTCTAAATTTTTTAAAATACATTTTTATTTATTTTCGAGAGGAAGGGAGAGGGAGAGACAGAATCATTGATTCCCTGCCTCCTGCACACCCCCTACTGGGAAATGATCTTGAAACCAGGCATGTGCCCTGACCAAGAACCAAACTCTGACCTCCATAGATTGACGCTCAACCACTGAGACTGTGGCCAGGCTCATCAGTCATTTTGATTCCTTCCATGAATGGCCTGTTGATAGACTTTACCAATTTTTTTCTTGTAAATAACTAAAACATGTGTGATGATTCTTCATTCCTGATTTGTAGATTATGTATTTTATCTACTATATGTATTTTGAATAATTACAATACAGAATATTTGTATTTAATATAACCTTTCAAACATCTATTTTATTACTACTAGATTTCTTATCTTGCTAAAGAAATACACTGCTACCCACAGTTGTATAAATATTTCCTAAATAATAAAGTAATAATATTTAATTTATTTTAACAGAATTTTATTTAAGATTAGATTATAGTCTAGTTTACCATCCAATTTCCATTTTGATTTATGTTTTTACATTTTTATGTAATGTCTGAGAAAACATAATTTTCTTTCCCTGGTGTTATTTTTTCTTATATTACCCAAGAATAAAGCAACATAGTCTCTATAATTTGATATTCTTTTTTCATTATATACTATGTAATTTTTCAATAACACAAATTTTATACATCATATATGCACATATATACTTTCATAAATATAATGATTTTACACATATACAAATTGTACCTCTTTCTGGTATCAATACTATTACCCTATAAATCTATGCCATATTCTTTCATTAATGTAATAGCTTTAAAATAAGTTTTAATATCCCTTATCATAAGTTCTATTATTTATTTTATCAGAGGTTTTTTTTTTAGTAATTTTTCATACTTATTATTTTATTTGAAGAAAGGGGGACAGACTTCTGTCATCTCTCCCATGACCTGCTACTTGTAAGGTCATACTCATGGATGGAGGTTTCTATTTCCTTTTTATTAGTGTTAATATATCATCCTCTGTCATAAAATTATTATTTATTTACATCTCCTTATACAAAAATCAACTCAAAATGGAAGTAAACTTAAATGGAGAATGTAAAACTATAAAACTTTTAGGAAAATACATAAGAAAATATTTTCATTACCTAAGACTTGGCAAATAATTATTAGACTTGACACTAAAAGCACTATCCATAAAAGAAAATAGTGATAATTAGACTCCACCAAAATGAAAAAGTTTTGCTCTGAAAAAGACTCAGGGAAATAGATTAAAAGATAAGCTACAGAGTAAAAGAAATATTTACAAACTATATATGCAACAAAAGACTAGGAGCTAGAATATCTAAAGAACTATCAAAACTCAGAAGTGAAAAACAAGTAGTACAATGAGAAATAGAGCAAAAGACATGAGAGAACATTTTACTGAAGATGATATACAGATGGCAAATACTCACCTGAAAATATGTTTGGTGTCATCAGCCATTAAGTCAATGCAAATTAATATGAGAAGACATCCCTATACAACCATCAGAATGGCTAAAATAAAAATAGTGATAGTGCCAAATGCTTGCAAGGATGCAAAAAAAACTGAATCAGTTATCCAATGCTAGTGACAATGTATAATGGTATAGGCACTCTGTCAGTTTTTTTTAAGTAAACTAAACATGCAATTACTATACTTAGAAATAAAATATCTGAGCATAACCCAGAGAAATAAAGATTTAAGTTCACATAAGAACCTCTAAATGAATAGTTTTTAATTTATTTATCTTAATTGTTGAGGTATTACAGATGTTCTCCATTTTTCTCCAATATTTCCCCTTCCACTCGGTTCCTGCCACACCTCAGGACATGAATATTTTTAGAGCTTTATTTGTAATAGAAAAGAACTGGAATTAGCCCAGATGTCTTTCAACAGGTAAATGGTTAAACAAACTCTGATATATACCATGAACTATATTTAGCTATAAAAAAAAACACAAACTATTGATTCACACAACAACTTAGGTGAAATCTTCAGATAACTGTGCTGAATGGGGGAGGGGGAGGGGGTGGAGAGGGGGAACCGGGAAGCCAACTCCCAAAGAATATACAGAATTATTTCATTTATATAAGTCTTGATAAAACAAGTTAAGAAAAATTAGGCCAGTGTGGTTCAGTGGTTGAGTGTCAGCTTATGAACCAGGAGATTATGGTTTGATTCCAGTCAGGGCACATGCCCAATTTGCAGGCTTGATCCCCAATGGAGGTCCTGCAGGAGGCAGCTGGTCAATGATTCTCTCTCATCATTAATGTTTCTCTCCCTCTTCCTTTCTCTCTGAAATCAATAAAAATATATTTAAAAAATAAATAGTATTTTTTAAAAAGGAAAACACATTAGTGGTTGCTGGTTCATAAAGGAGTGGGAAAAAATAGGAGAGAGTGTGGAACATTAGGGGTCCTGTTCTGTATGTTGACTGTCAATGTCAATATCCTGGTTCTTGAATTGGAGTTTTGAAAGATGTTACCAACAAGAGAAAATGGGGAGAGGGTTCAAAGGATCTTTTTTGCATCGCTTCTTGAAACTGTGTAAGAATCTATAGTTACCTCGAAATAAAAGTTTAATAAAAACATAATTAATCCATTTTCAAAAACACATAATTTATTGCTGTAGTGGAGAAAAGTCCACCCTGAGTAGTTCAAAGGAAATAAGTCATGTTATTAGAACCATCAAAATGACATTCTCACATACGCAGGCACCCTTGTTCCTGGTCCCTCCATGTGCTGCATGCTCACTGTTCTGGCTCCCTAGGATTTCTCTCCAGATGTCTCAGTGCTAATGTGTGTCTTGGCTAGACAGGAGTATTTGGCATCATTTTCTCATGCCCTAGTGGTAGTTGCTGCCAACAAGTAATATAGCTTACCTCTGAAGCTCATGCCATGTTCTACTAAAAAATTGCATGCTCCCTGTAAGCTTATATGCAAATAATGCAGCCTCCAACATGAATCATAATATCTAACCAAATTAAAAGACTATGATTTTATCCCTCTAATTCATTAACAACCTTCATAAACAATCCACAATATAACTATTTACCATACATATTTTTAATTTTTTCTCAATTTTATCTTTTTTTTCTACCTTAAACTTAGGTTTTTTACTAATCTTAAATATACCCTAAACTTAAAACGTTCACTATTTCTAGTCTTTGATAATTCAGAAATCTCTTAACTGGACACTGCCCCACAGCCCTGCACAAATCTTTTGTCCACATCACTATAAAAATGCTTAATTGAAAGTAGGATGTTGCTTCTCATCTACTCAAGGGCCTCTGTTACATTACCCTTTTATTTTCAGAATAATATCCAAACTAATTGAAAATAAAATGCCCTTTATTTGGTCTGCACTTGCCTCTCAATTTTTATCGCTTGTCAATCCTTTATTAATTGCCTGTATCACTGTTTCTAAATCATCACTTGCTCCTTTCTTTCTCCTCCTACTTCAACTTTTCCTCCCCCTAGTTTATCTTTTCTCCTCCTCTTTCTGTTTTCCCTTCCCTGCTGTTTTCTCCATCATTGCCAACTCTTTCTTTTCCTCTTCCCTTTTATTTTCTTTTGTCTTTTCCTTATACGCCTTTTTCACTTTTTTCATCTCTTAATTTTTCTATTCAGATTCAATTGTAAATTTTTCATTCAATGTCACTATCTACATATATAGCTATTTACATATATGGATACAATTATAATTATATGTATTACTAGGGGCCCGGTGCACAAAAATTTGTGCACTCGGGGTGGAGGGAGTCCCTCAGCCCGGCCTGTACCCTCTCACAGTCTGGGACCCCTCAGTGGATAGCCTATGGTAGCCCCAGTCTGCCAGGCGCCTTCTGTGTGTGTGTGTGTGTGTGTCTGTGTGTGGGGCCACTGGGGACCTGCCCCCAGCTGCATCAGAGGCTCGGAGCAGTCCTCCTGTGTGTGTCTACCTGCTGGGGGCTGGCCCCCAGGCACACCATGGAGGCTTGGAGCAGGCACCCCCTCTATGTTGATCTCTCAGACTCTTGCCCTCCCTGCATGTTGTTCTCTTTTTTGAGCTGTGGCCAGGGCTGGGTGCTGCCTACCTCCCAAGCTTGCCTACTGCCCATCTTCCTCCAGCCACCAGAAAGCAGGGAAAACTCCGCCTCGTGGTTAGGCCAGCCTTTTCCTGCTCCCTGATCCCCGGAAGGGGTCTGGGGAGCCGCCAAGCAGGACCCCAGCCCCCAAGAGCTTGCTTTCCCACTCCCCAGTGGCCCCCAAAGGGCCTGGGGAGCCGCCAAGCAGGCCACCGACTCTTTCCCACTCACCGGTCTCCTGCTGCCTTCCTTTCCCACTTCCTGGTGCCGCCAAGGGGTCTGGGGAGCTGCCAAGCAGGCCCCCGGCCCCTGCAGCCTTGCTTTCCTGCTCCCCGGTGCCCCGCAAAGGGCCTGGGCAGCTACCAAGTAGGCCGAGACCACCCCTCTGCCTCTTTCCCACTCCCCAGCCTGCCACCTTGCTTTCCCACTTCCTGGTGTCCTGAAAGGGGCCTGGGAAGCCCACCAAGCAGGCCGCTGACCCCCTGCCACCTCTTTCCCGCTCCCGATGCCCCTCCAAGGGCCTGGGAAGCCCACCAAGCAGGCTGCCGACCCCCTGCCACTTCTTACCCGCTTCGCGGTGCCCTCCAACCCTGCCGCCTCTTTCCACTCACGGGTCCTGGGTCCTGCGCTGTCCCGCCCTGCAGCCGCTCTGTGCACTCGGGAGGTCCCTCAGCCCGGCCTGTGCCCTCTCGCAGTCTGGGACCCCTCGGGGGATGCCCACCTGCTGGCTTGCCTGACCAGGCTGGGTGAGGGGCTTTAAAGCTGCCCACAGCTCCCATTGCCCAACGTCCCAGCAAGGCCAGCTGGACGCAGGTTTCTGAGGTTTGTCTCCTATAATTGATACACTGTTTCTTTAAGGCGAGGCCTTTTACTAAGGAAGCCTCCTCTGCCTCACCTAGCGGCTTCTATAATGAAACAATTGTTACACTTAATTGTTGCAAATGTGTGTTTTGCTTCAGGCCAAAGGCTAAGGAGCCAGTGAGCAGGTAGTTTCGCTTTTGCTCCTGCTGCAACAGACGCTGCTTAAACATTTCCTCAGCTTCGTGAGTGGTGGCCGCCATGTTGGCTGGGCTAATTTGCATATAGTCGCTCTGATTGGCTGTGGGCATCCTGGAGAAACGGTTAATTTTACTATTCCGCTTTCATTAGTTTAGATATGTAGATTCTATCATCTATCTATCTATCTATCTATCTATCTATCTATCTATCATCTATCTACTATCTACTACCTACCTAGATTTCTCACAGGAATGTCACCTTACACAACTCTATTGTATGAGCTGGATAACAGCCTCTGTGAGGCTGTTTGTTCTCTTCCTGTCTGACTCTAGAGCTTGAAGTCCACAGGGCAGACAGTCAAAAAAAGAAGATTGATGTGAAATGTGGGAATAGGCAAATCCATAAAAACAGAAAGTAGATTTGTGGTTGCCAGGAGCTGGAGGGTTGAGGGTGTATGCCAAGTGACTGCTAACTGATACAGGCTTACTTTCTGAGGTGACGAAAATGTTGCAGAATTAGTAGTGATGGTTGTACAGTTCTGAGAATACAACCAAAAAAAAACAAACAAAAAAACACTAAATTGTTCATCTTAAAATGGTAAACTTTATGCTATGAGAATAACAAAAAAAAAGAAATAAAGAAAGAGAGTAGTGATTACAGTATGTTATCATTTATATATTTGTATAAAGACACAGTAAAAATAAATAAATAATGTTTTATGATGTTTCGAATTGGCTAGGCTGAACTACATTTCCAAATTCCCTCTCCTGTATATTTCCAGTTAGGATGTGTAAAGAGTTACTTTAATTTAAATTTTTTTCAAGGTTTGGTGGGTGGAAGTAAAGTCATTTTTGAGTGTTGGGGCAGGGTTATCCTGTGATCTTATAGCACACATATATGGTTCCTTATCTGGGGCTCATGTGGTTAGTGTGGGGTAGCTGGGCCCACAATTGCTCCCACTTCCATTCAGCTTTGTCATTCCTGAGAATGGTGTGCATTTGGTTCTGTACAAAAGACAGAATTTTAGGACACTAACCCCATCAAGTTTGGAGGCAGTGAGAATTGACATGTGCCCTAGTCCAATCTCGTGGGTTCCAGTTCATGTTCACAGATTTGTATTTTTCTGTGGCCTTCCCCACCCTAACCTTCATTTTCTCTTCTCCAATTCTTTCAATTCTGTTCCATTGATCTACATGCCTATCCTATGCCAATACCTCGCCATCTTGATTTTCATAGCTTCATAGTGTTGTGGGCCAACATTCGCGAGAATAAGACCGCCGACTCCAATTAGGTCTTAAGCAGCAAACGAGGATGCATTGAGCTGGCCTGCTGGCTGCAGCACCAGCACCCCACCGAAGTGAGGATTGACGCTGCACCCCTGACCAGATGCAGAAGCAAACTTTCATTTGCAAAAATTACAAAAGATGACGCACAAAGTTTGTTGCTCTATTTCTCACAGAATCATAAGTTTTGACTAGAGCATGACTATTTCCTTATCTCTAGCAGTAGCAGTAAGTCCTACTGAGCTGCAAAGGAGCTGGGACAAGTTGACCTTTACAATAGTCCCATTTATATTTTTCATAAATGTCTCTATTTATTGTATGATCACACCAGTGGCAGCTACATTTTTTTACAAAATGGCAGCTTGTATTCATATATGGGAGGTTGGGCTAGCATCAAGAACAAAAATAAGCTCTTCTAAGACTAGAACTAATATTTGTTCACTGCTGGATCCTTAGCATCCAGCAGAGTATATAATAGATCTCAACCTACATTTAGATAAACTGCATGTGTGAGTAAATTAATGAATGAGAGCTTATTATCTGCCTTGTGTTCCAATAGGCACCACTACAACATGCCAAAGTTGGCCCTGATTTCACCTCAGCCTCCATTTAGCTCCTTCCCTTAAGGCTGTGCTTGTTTTCATAGTTTCTGCACTTATTAATAATATCAATTCCTCTGTTGCACCTGTTAATGCTCTGGTACTGTCACCTGCAACATATCATTTGATCATGCCCTGGAGGTCAGTGGATTCCACTATTGCTTTTTGCTCTTTTCAGTTGTCTTATCCCTAACTTTGTATGTATTGTTAATAATTTAACTCTCCTAAACTATTCAATATCACCTTGACAATGTCATCAGAAAGCATATAGGTTGCTCTAGCTAGGTACTATAAACAAATTTGGAAAAATTAAAGGTATAATTTATTCTTTTAAATTTTATTACATTTATTGAGGTTATATTGGTTAATAAAATTATATGGGTTTCAAGTGTGATTTCACTTATATGTGGAATCTAAGGAAAAAATATATAATTTACACTTATTGAAAATAGGCAATACAATTGAAGAGTTTTGCAAATGATAGTCTATTATTATATATTATGGAACAAAAACAAAAAAGAAAATGAGAAATATTAAATAGTCACATTAGGGTGCTAAAAGGTAAATATGCAAACTTTTTCATGTAAAAGTGTTTCCTTTGTATTAAAATAAAATTCTATTATATTAAGATAGAATTTAAAAATGGTACAATGATCAATCTACTATCATATAGATCTTTTGGAAGAAAGTATTTAGTATGAAATTTAATTTCCTTCAGTAATTAAATTTATTACCATTTAAAAGAATGACAGTCAGTACAAGTAAACTTAAAATAATGACCAATACTCATTATTAGAAATATGAAATTATTGATATACTAAGGGTCTGGTGCACAAAAATTTGTGCACTTGGAGGGGTCCTTCAGCCTGGCCTGTTGCCCTCTTGCAGTCTGGGACTCCTCAGATGTCTGTCTGCCGGCATAAGACCACTCCCTGGGGGATCGGGCCTAAGCTGGCAGTCAGACATCTCTCTGGTAGCCTGGGAGCCCTCAGGGGATGTCCACTTGCCAGCAGGGAGCAGGCCTAAGCTGTAGTCAGACATCCTTAGTGCTGCTGAGGAGGCAGGAGAGGCTCCCACCACCACCACTGTGCTGGCAGCCATCAGCCTGGCTTGTGGCTGAGCAGAGCTCCCTGTGCGAGAGTGCACTGACCACCAGGTAGCATCTCCTGCATTGAGCATCTGCCTCCTGGTGGTCAGTGTGTGTCATAGTGACCAGTCATTCCCATGCTGCTGTTAGGGTCAATTTGCATATTACCCTTTTATTATATAGGATAGGATAGAGGCCTGGTGCATGGGGGTGGGGGGGCAGCTGGTTTGCCCTGAAGGGTGTCCTGGATCAGGGTGGGGCTCCTGCGGGAGTGCCTGGCCAGCCTAGTTGAGGGGCTGATAGCTGTTTGTTGGCTGGCCAAGCCCCCCAGCAGGGACCTTCACTCCATAGGGGTGTGGCCAGCCTGGTGAGTGGCTGATGGCTGTTTTCAGGCTGGCCATGCCCCCACTGGCAACCCAAGCTCCCAGCCTCTCCTTTGTTTGTTTGTTTGTTTATTTATCTATCTATTTATTTGTTTATTTTTCTGGGATTTATTTATCTTCTATAATTGCAACTTTGTAGCCTTGAGCAGAGCCAAGGGCTGGCTAGGGCAGATGGGAAGCTTGGCTTCCTCCATCGCTGGGGCCAACCCAAGCCTTCTGCTCACTCCAGCTCTGTGGCCCCTGCCATCTTAGTTGTGTTAATTTGCATACTCACTCCTGATTGGCTTGTGGGCATTGTTTTTGGGTGTGGCTTAAGCGTAGCAGAGTGATGGTTAATTTTCATGTTTCTCTTTTATTATATAGAATACATATGACCACATGCATATGCACATACATACCGACATATGTTTAACACAGTCCCAGTATTTAATGTGACATAATAAGAATTTAGAATAATCACAAAATAAGGAATCATTAATGTTTTAGTAATGTATTCCTATAAGTGTAAAAGTCTTAAAATTCTTAATATGAAACTGTAGTTTTCAGTTTTATCAATAGATGGTGCTACTATTTACCATATTTTTTTGCTACACTATATCAACTCATTAAATAATATATTTTCCTTCCTTATAAACACTGACTTTCTATAAACAATTTATTATTTCATTGACATAGTAATGTTACTTTAAAATATTCACTTTCAAAAGTGATACTAAAATTGTAATATATAATAATTACTATATAGTATATTATCATCCACAAAATTTTCCAAATACTTTCTAAGAAACCTTTTTATATTATTTTTAAGGCATTATGACTCAGAGTAGAGTTAATGGAGAAGATGACTAGTTGCGGGGGTGCCACTTTCACTGGGTATTTTGTTTGCATATTACTTATTTGTTTCTAAATTAGTGGTCTCAAATTTAAAATACTGAGTTGAAAGAAACCCAAAATTTAATAACATAAATTATTTATTAATAGTGATAGAAAGCTACAAATAGTCAAAATGATACATTTTCTATTGTTAATCTTATCCCTAGCTTTGTATGTATTATGCAAACATGACAGACACAATTATCTGAATTGTGTCATGAAGCATACTCCAAAGTCACTAAAATAGAAGCCAGTGTATAGCAACCTCCTACTCACATACTCTGGCAAGCTTATTTAAACTAATTTGTGGCCCTAGCTGGTTTGGTTCAGTGGATAGAGCGTCAGCCTGATAACTGAAGTGTCCCAGGTTTAATTCCAGTCAAAGGGCTCAATCCCCAGTAGGGTGTGTGCAGGAAGCAGCTGATTAATGACTGTCTCTCATCATTGATATTTCTATCTCTCTCTCCCTCACACCTCTTCCCTGAAATCAATAAAAAAAATTAAACTAATTTGTGTTACGTGGAAATGTGGAGCCAAAGCAAAGATGATTCTTAGGCCACTACTAACAATAAAATAATCAGTCTTCTTATCCCTACTGATTTCTAATTTTCTTTATCTTGTCTGTCTTCATAATCATATCATATTTAGCTATAACGGTAACATCTTTTAGCAGTGGGTCAAAATGGAGTATCAGCATTAAATTTTTAGAAGTATTCTTGCCTAATAATCACAACTAAATTAAAAAACCTTTGTACTTAATGTATTCTCAATAAGTATATTTAAATAAGTCAGTAGCTTTTTGAGGGGAAAAAAATGCTACTTGACTGACAATATCTTTCTCCCTGATTCTCATCTATAGTTATTTATCTACATGAGTGCCAATCCTTATATTCACAGAAAGTTGAAGCAAGCCATGGATGTTTCCCTAGTCCTTTTTGGAACAGTTTTTCTTTTGCACTTCCCACACAACTTTTTGGAATTGTCTGACACTTTAAATTTCAAAAGGCTATATGGGTTGGAAGTATGCCTTTGTTTATGACGCCAGAACATTTAATTAGTGACCTAACCTGATGAAAGATTAGCCCAAGTGCTAATTTTAGAGGGTACTATATCTTGAGACATAAATACCATAGATACATGTAGAGTGACCAGTTCTCAATAGTCCACTTAAAGTTTAGTTGATTATTTACATTAGCATGTTAAGAAATGTTCCAGCTCAATAAACACAATTGATTAATAAAGATTTATTCACTGCTTTCTATTTGCGAAATACAAAACTAAGCCTGTAGAGAATGCAAGAATGAAGCATGACCCTTGTTCTTTAGATATCTAATTACAAAGCTCCATATGCATTAAAAACCTAAAAGGAAAGTGGTATTATAAAATTCAAAGTAATTACTTTTAATTTTTAAAAAATGTAGTGATTCAGAATGTCTGAGTTGGAAGAGGTTGCTATGAGGTGCAGTGTTGATTGATAACTTCATGTAAAACATGGAAAATGAATTGTCTTAGAACATGGATCTGACCTAAATAGGCCAGAGGAAAAGATACCCACCCATGTCAGTACTCATGCCTTGAGACCTTTAAAAATTAATGTATGCTCTAAGTATAAGCTACACTAAAAAATAAATAAGACATGAAGAATAAAAATCATACACATGTAATCTAATAAAAGAGTGATATGCAAATTGACCATCACTCCAAGGCACCCAGGCCATGCCCACCAGGTAAGCCATGTCCACCAGGCAAGCCATACCCACCAGCCAATCAGAGTGGCTGTATGCGAATTAACCCAGCCAAGATGGTGGACAGCAGCCATGGAGCTGGAACAAGCAGGAGGCTTCCGTTGCAACTGCCTGACTAGGCCAGCAGACCTCTGCTCAAGCAACAATGTTTCAAATATAGAAGCCATGGAGCTGAAGCAAACAGGAGGCTTCTGTTGCCTGCCTAGGCCTTCGCTCAAGGTAACAAAGTTTCAATTATAGAAGATATATAAACCCCAGTAACCTGATTCCAGCCAGCCTCGCTGGGACCTTGGGTCAATGGGAGCTGTGGGAAGCCTGAAAATGGCCCTCAGCCCCTCACCCAAGCTGGCTACACCCCCATGGGGTGAGGGTCTCCACTGGGGGGACTTGGCCAGCCTGCAAACAGCCATCAGTCCCTCACCCAGGCTGGCCAGGCACTCCAGCAGGTAGACATCTCCTTAGGGATCCCAGACTGTGAGAGGGCAGAGGCTGGGCTGAGGGACCCCTCTCCCCCGAGTGCACAAATTTTTGTGCACCGGGCCCCTAGTCAATTATAATCATCAATCATAAATATGAGAAAAGCATAAAAAAGTATTTATCTGGAGAATTCATACAAGCCTAAAAACAGATTGTGCTAAGTATTTTTCCAGGGCTCCAGGAAACAAAACACTATTAGAGCTACAAATAATGTTTGTGTCATTGTTAGATTAATTTCTAAAATTTTCTTTCTAGTTGGTCTAGTTTAAAAATGACACAGGTATCAAAAATGTAATCAAATTTACTGGTATACTGTATGCTGCTAAAGTGTACTAGATGATGTAGAGATTAGTGAATGAGTCCAGTCATGACTTGTCATAATGCCTAAATTATACTGTTTTTGTTTTATAATTTAAATGTTTTACTCTTTTGTATTAAACTACAAGTTAAGCATAATGTGGAAGAAATAATCATAAATGATACACATCAAATGAAAAATTCAAGAAAACACCATCACTAGTAGCAGTAAAATGGCACAAGAAAAGAGATTAGGCAAATGCATTAATTTAAATAGAGTAAAATTTATTTTTAGAACATATGGATTAACAAGTACACATGCAAATTGCAAAAGGTGCTTAAAATCTAATTAAGCTATCTTGAGAGTGCCCTCATGCTAAATCTTTAAGATCAAATAAGCCTCATTATCACATTAACCTTCTTTCGACTCTCTTGTTATACAAGTGTCATTACATTAATTAGCCATTATACTGTTCTTTAAGTGCTGACCACCTCACGAGTGTTTTGTAACATTACCCAGTACTTGTATACACAGAAGTAATCTGTGAAATACCACTCCCATCCACCTGTGTAAACTATTCCTGTAAAATAAGTCATGCTAATTAAATATGAGTATAGATATAATCAGATCATAATTTTATAAAGAAAAAATAATTCTTTAATATTAAAACACAGAATTCAGTATATACTGAATTCAGGATTCAGTATATACCCACAAAAGTATATTCACTTATACCATAAAAGAATTCTGACTAAACGAGTCAACTGTAGGTGAATACAGAACAGTAGTATCTGAGAATGAGTCATCTACTGGAAATATTTGCGCCTACTAACAAAAAAGCTCCTCACACCTCTTGGAATCATGTTAGAAGACTTTATTTCTCCCCAGCCCAGTGGATAAAGGACTTATATGTAAGTCAGGAAACCTAAAAGATATTAGAGGAATCCACAGGCAGCAAAATCTCAGACATATGCCGAAGCAGTATCTTCACTGATATAGCTCCTAAGGCAATGGAAATTAAGGAGAAATTAAACAAAGAGGACTACATAAAAATTAAAATCTTCTGTACAGCAAAAGAAACCCTCAAAAAAAAACAACAACAAGAAAGCCCACTGCATGGGAGAACATATTTGTTAGTTATCAACAATAAGGGTTTAGTATCCAACATTTACAGGCAACTCATATAATTTAATAAAAGAAGATAAACAACCTAGTCAAAAAATGGACAATGGATCTAAATAGATACTTTTCAAAAGAGAACATTAGGAAGGCCAAGAGACTTATGAAAACATGCTCAAAGCCACTACTCATCTGAGAGATGCAAATCAAACCAACAATGAGGTACCACCTCACACCTGTCAGAATGGCTATCATCATCAAATCAACAAAAAACAAGTGCTAGTGAGGATGCGAAGAAAGAGGAACCCTCATGCACTGCTGGTGGGAATGCAGACTGGTGCAGGTACTGTGGAGAACAGTATGGAGTTTCCTCAAAAAAACTAAAAATGGAACTCCCATTTGACCCAGTGATCCCACTTTAGGAATATATGCCAAGAACTAGAAACACCAATCAGAAAGGATATATGCATCCCTATGTTAATAGTGGCAAAATTCACCATAGCTAAGATTTGGAAACAGCGTAAATGCCCATCAGCAGATGAGTGGATTTAAAAATGGTGGTACACATAAACTATGGAACACTACTCTGTGGTAAAAAAAAAAAAAGAAAGAAAGAAAGAATTCTTACCATTTGCAAGAGCATGGATGGAACTGGAGAGCATTATGCTAAGCAAAATAAGCCAGTCAGAGAAAGATAAATATCACATGATCTCACTCACTTGTGGAATATAATGAACATAAACTGATGAACAAAAACAGATCCAGAGACAGAGAAGAATTGATCAGATCATCAAAACTCAGAGGGAAGGTAGGGGAGGGTGGGAGTAAGGGGGAAAGATCAACCAAAGGAGTTGTATGCATACATATAAGCTTAACCAATGGACACAGACACCAGGGTGGTAAGGGTGAGGGCATGGGGGGGGGTGGAGGGCAATGAGGGGATAAGGACACATATGTAATACCTTAACCAATATATATATATAACAAAGTGTCTATATCGTGTGTTTTGAGAAAAACTGAGCTTATTTTACTCATCAGTTCTTACATTTTGGGTCCACCTGGAAAAACTACGCATTCTCTTCAGCTCTCTTGGCAAAATCAGTGGTATTGGGCTCTGCTTCTATATACTGAGGTCTACAGTAATGTACATGACTTGGTGGGCAAATTAAATCCTGACAAATAATTGCCTTTTATTTAAACCACATTCTCTAAGCAGCTTTTCTGTACACAGACGATATTTTATTCTTTATAAGACTCTACTGCTTCTTTCTCTAAATTGGTTCTGAAGACAAGATCATAAGAGAGTGTTGTTATTTACTGATCTCCTAAATGCCCAATATCTGATGTTTTAGGAAACCTTGGGAAATTCACAAAAAGTGACACATGAACACTAGGGATAAATTAGAACTTTTGAAGTGGATCTAGTGGGTAACTCAGACCTGATGGTATGTGTCTCAGAGCTATTTTTTAAAATAGTAACATAGTTGGCTTCTATAGGCTACAGCCCTAGCATATAGTTTCAGGGCTTTAAGCTTTAATAAAAATGAACTAATTAGATTTTATCTCATTGGGTGACATATTCCCTCATAAGTGAATAGTTCTGTTTATGCAGACAGAGCTATGACTAACCAGTGCAAACCTTGGGAAGCGGGTCACCCTGTGTGTGAACTGTCATAGCTCAGCTTTGAATCACACAGGTCCACTTTAGTTTGGTATTTCAATCAAGGCTACAACAGGGCTAGGTTCTTTGTGACATATCAGTAAGTGGCTTTTACTATGTTTCTCAACCAGGTCAATGGGCAGCACTTTTATGTTTTTTTTTTTTTGTGTGTGTGTGTGTGTGTGTGTGTGTGTTTTCCCTTATGCACAGGCAGCTAATGTCCATTAGTATTACAAAGCATTAAGGATAGTTTATGGCTTTAAGGTATTAGTAGTAGTCTAGGTAGGAAGTAACAAACTGACTACCAGAACTCCATTAACTACTATTAGTTACCAAAAGGGGGTCTGGCAGAACTAACTTTCTATAAAGTGGGGCTTGTTCGAAGGCTGTCGGAGCACTGCCATGTGGTAACAAGCACAAGTATCCCCTACTTTTCAAAAGTCCACTTTGCTTTTACAAAAGGCCTATATTTGCACTTGCTTTCGCCTCACTGTCATGGAGGCAGTGCATGCTCAGAACAGCAGAGTGCCCCCCAGACTTCTTTCTGGGAGCTACACTCATTGTCTTAGCCTCAAGCCCCCAAGCTTGGAACTGTGTGTGTGAGCATCTGTGATTTATCTCCATTCATTCTGTGCATCCAGTAGCAAGTTCTGTCCTATATAACTGCATGTGCATTTTACACCATTTCAGTTTCTGAGAAGTGTAATAGGAACATCCTACTTTCAGATAGTGGGGAAACTTGAAATCTGGTTTCCTCACTTACATAATTGCCAAGGTTTACAGCATGTCTTCACCCAAAGAAAAAGTAAATATTTTATTAACAAAAAATGTATCACTGAAGAGTATCTTATTTTGGAGAAATTATTCTCAAGGACTGGATAGGAACAAAACTTGAGGCCTAGGACAGTAGTTAGACTTTCATACCTTCACTATCTCTAAGCATTAGATTTGCTTGGAATAGTCCAAAATATTCTTCAATTTTCATCAGGATACAAGTAGTGGGAAATGAGAATAAAAGAAAGACTGATTGAACTGGAGAACATATTTGCTTAGGAATGCATCATAGAGGATAGAGCAGCCAGATATGAAAAGAAAAATTAGATCTTCAAGTCCAAGTCGCTCTCTCTCTCTCTCGCTCTCTCTCTCTCTCTCTCACACACACACACACTATGAAGCAGTGGCTCTTAAAAAAGGTACTATTTAAAAATGAGTAAATGTATTAGTTGCCTATCTAATAAAATCACAGACAATCCCCAGCAACCTGACAGCAGAAGAGAGAGGGGGGAATCTCAAATAGTAGACAACAGTGATTCTGCAATGGGATTCTGTACCAGGAACTAATGAGAAACATTTAGTCATCTTTTAATGTGCATTGTTTCTGCAAATATTTATTGAGTCATAACTGTGTGTAAAGCACTGTACTAAAAGCAGAGAGACAGAGAGAGAGTGAGGAGGGGGTGAGGAGGTGAGAAAGAAGGAGAGAGAGAGAGAGAGAGAGAGAGAGAGAGAGAGAGAGAGAGAGAGAGAGAGAGAAAAGGAGAAGGGATCTCTTCTAGTGAGAGAAGATGAAAATAAACTTAAACATCTTAAGTATTGGACCTTATTTAATTAAATCTAAAATGTTATTATTTGTATACTACTAACAAAGAAAATAAATTCTACCAGTTTAATAAAATGCATTGTGTTTTACAGCCATATGTTGTAGAAAGTATCCCTTATCAATGATGTTAAAATATGAGGGGGTAAACAATGTAAACAGTATATGAAACTTGATAGGAGGAAACAGGGCTATGGATAAAGTTGAGAGAGACCTCAAGTGTGGGAAGGTGGGAACTGGGTTCAATTTTAAATTGTGTAGCCTGGATGGGCTGCCTTGAGAAAGGGACATTTAACAACAGAGTTGAAAGAGGTTGAAACAGAGCATTGTGCAAATCTGGGAAGTCTTTTCAGGCAGAGGAAATAACCAGCCCCGGATGCTTGTCATATTTAAGGACTGCAAGGGGGTGAGTATTAAGTGGAGCTGGAGCAGAGTTAGCAAGGAAGAGAATAAGAGGATAAGAAGTTACTTCAAAATCAGAACATTTTCTGGTTTGTTTTGAAGGGCACTCCAAAGACAGGCTTTTAATCTGAGTGACATTGGGAGCCACTCTAGGGTGTTAAGCAGAGGAGGTATGTGATCTGACCTTATACATATGAAGTTGGGAAACACAAAAGTAAGACTAATGTTTCCTAGACTTCTTTTAAGTGTTTACACAGACGGCAGGAAACAATGTGTCTGAAAGAAGAACAATATAGAGTTCTCATGGCATCCCTGCGTGTATTTCTAAGTGACAGTAATTGTACACGGCCATGGAGCTATCCTCATACCTAAGGGCTCATGGCCAGGAAGTCTATAGATTCAAGTCTCAGGGACATCACTGCCAAGATGAAACATAATAGAAGGAATCCAGGCAAAATAATGATGGATCATGTATGGCTGTAGATTAGATATTGTAAGGACAGCCCTTGGGTACGATTACTTGAATCAGTAAGAACAAAGTGGAGAATACTTGTTTGAACTGTGAGTATTTTTGGCAGACCAAATGCAATATTTTCTAATCTCTCACCAGGGCATATCCCACAAGACAACATGTAGAGAAACACACAAAAATAAAAATGTTTGGACCAGAAAGCAGAGAGCAATAAAAAGAAGGAAGACAATGATTTCAGCAGACTGCCCTACCAAAACTAAAGGAAAGAGTGGAAAGCAAAAAGATGATTAAAATGCCTGAACCCTCCTGAAATAAATAATGCAACAACTAAAAGAAAGAGGACTTTAGAAGCAGGGGGTGGGGGTAGCAGAAATAAATACAGCACGAGGTCTAGGAACTCTCTAAACTGAGAAAATGATAACTGTGGAGCTCACATGGAGGTTTGGGTCTCTGCTACTTCCCTGGAGGCACAGTTTTCAGAAACATTCATCTCAACTTTAGTTTCGGAATCAGCAAAAGTATGTATGCCAGCTGCAACAATGCTGGTGGAATCCCTAAGGACCCAGTTTCACAAATGTAATTAGTTCCATTGTGGCATTAGGTCCAATGTGCCTGTTCCCAAGGACAGCACGATAGTCTTAAATGTTTTCCAAGAGAGGTGACATTGCATGGTTTGATCTTTCTCCCAGAAATCTTAGGAGCATTGTTTTCTTGTGGCAAAATCAGTCTAGGTGTACACTGAATGTATTCCCCCTTCTTTCTGAGCCCAGAGCTAGCTTTTTGCCCTCAGACTCTCTTTCAACAGAACTCATGAATTGTAAGCCCAGGTGAGCAGTCAAAAATGTCGGCTGCTGCCACAAGGCCTGTCCTAAACATCTACACAATCCTTCACATATTGTCTCTTCTGTTGTCTGATAAACAAATACAATGGATCCAGTGGAGGATCCAGGCCTGACGGAAGTGATTCCAGAACTATTTGTGGTGAGGATCTTGTTGTGTTTTCTGGTTTTTCTCCCTCAATTTCTACAGTTACCAGAAAAATAAGACCAGTTACATAGATGATGTAGCAATACAAAATTACTATAATTTTTTTAAAAGCCTACTCATAAGTTCTATGCTTGACCTCATGGATAGGTAACAAATAATTCACAGACGGAAGCAAGAACATGGAGCAGACCTGAATTTCACATTGTTAAAGGATGTTTATTAGTCTAAAAAAAAATTCAGGAATTTGTATTTACATGAAAGAATGACGGGGGCTAAGAAAATATAAGTGTAAAAGTTTTGTTCACTTACTAAAAAAATATATGACAGATTTTTAACTCTTTAAAGGAAAAGGAAAACAATAAATATGGTGTTCATAACATAAAAAAGTAAAATGTTTACCAATATTACAATAATAGATGGAAAGGAGAGATCAAAGTATGCTACTTTAACATTTTTTATTTTATACTAGAGGCCTGATGCACAAAATTCGTTCAAGAGTAGGCCTTCCTTCCCCGGCACTCAGGACCTGGGCTTCCCTCACAGCCCTGGCTTCTTCTGAAAGGATGTCCAGCCTAATTAGCATATCATGCTTTTATTATTATAGATTGGTTAAATGTTGGATGATACTTGGTAATATGTTTAAGTTGCATATTATAAATATAGATATGGCTACACTTTAAAAATTAAAATTAAAAAAGAGGTGTAGCTAATAAGTCACAGAAGACACAATACAAGGAAATAAATGAATATAGAACTAATGTAACCATTTGGAAACAAATTACATGATGACACCATTAAGTCCAGTGAGAATTAGCCCAGCATGCATATAATATATATATACTAGGGGCCCAGTGCACAGAAATTTGTGCATTCGGGGAGGGGGGGGGTCCCTCACAGTTTGGGACTCCTTGGGGGATGTCCACTTGATGGTATGCCTGGCCAGCCTGGGTGACGGGCTAATGGCTGTTTGCAGGCTGCCCACAGCTCCCATTGACCCAACATCTCAGTGAAGCTGGCTGGAATCAGGTTTCTGGGGTTTATTTATCTTCTATAATTGAAACTTTGTTGTCTTGAGTGGAGGCTTAGGCAGGCAACAAAGCCTCCTGTTTGCTTCAGTTCTGTGGCTTCTATAATTGAAACATTGTTGCCTTGAGCAGAAGCCTGGCCTGCCTAGGCAGGCAGTTTCAACTCCATTGCTGGTACAACTGAAGCCTCCTGTTTGCTCTAGCTCTGTGGCTGCTGGCTGCCATCTGGATAGGTTAATTTGCATACCATACAGCCACTGTGATTGGCTGGTGGACATGGCTTGGCTGGTGGGTGTGTCTTAGGTGTCTCAGAGTGATAGTTAATTTGCATATTGCTCATTACTTTAATATATATATATATAGTGATGTTGTCCCAAAGCAATAAACTTATCAAGGACCTCTCCTATTGTAAAGGATATCAGAGAAAACTTGATTCTTTAGGATTTTCTTACTTTAAACCATTTGGACTTTCTTTAAATTTTATGCTGCAAGAATTTAATTTTGGATATTAATTACTTTGGGCTAATATATTTGGAACTTTAATCTTTGAAGTTTTATTTCTCTCTGGGAATTTAATAAATTGCATATTAAATTTTGAGCATCTCTATGCTCTCGCTATTGCATAATTGAAGTATCAGGCTGTCATGATTTAATCTAATTGCAGATCTGAAGAGCTCTACTGAACTGTTAACTGGACATAATTTAGCGTGGGAAATAATAGAGAGAAATAATTTTTAGGCCTTGGAGTTCATAAATTAACATACTTTCTATCATATTTAAAAGGCTTCTGGGAGCAAAATATAGTACCCACCAGTAGTGCTCAGGGGAAGCTACAAAAGCGCAGCAATAATAACTAAGATAAGGCCTTTTCTAAGTAGGAGTGTCCCCAAGAGTAGCTCTGAGAAAGTAAGTTAGGTTTAGATAGTTGATTTTGGAAGTGATCCCAGAATGCACAAGTTAAAAAGAGGGAAAAGTAAGATAAAGGTTAAGAAAAATGAGAGAAAGAGAGAAAGGAGAGAGAGAGAGAGAGAGAGAAAGGGAAGAAGAACATTCATGATATTCATGAGCATGCTCTTATTATAGCAAAAATAGCTCAATTCCAATGTAGATCCTCTGAAGAATCACATACAAGGCAGCTCACAATCCACCCACAGAATAGGTGGGAAGCTGAGCTTCTTACCCATTGACTTGTGAGTTAAGGTAACTCATTGGTTAAGGCCTGTCCTGAGGGCATTAAATACCTGGCACACTTGAGCTACAGTGAATGCATCTGGTAAAGTTTCCTGGTTCAAATAAAGTTGTAAAAAAAAAAAGTGGCAGAAAAACTGGTTCCTACAGTAACAAGCTGTCAAAAGACCTCCACCACAGCTGAGGTGGCCAGTGCAGGGTTTGGAGAAAGACGGCTAGGTTGTTTGCTGCAGGACCTCATGAGGGGTAAGACTGATTAAGACATGTCTGATCTCTGACCCCTAAGGAGGAGTGACTCCCTGAGGTCACTATAAACTTAATTTTAGGTCAAAAGAGAATAAAGCTGGAGAATATGAGGAAGGAACACATTTGCCCACTCCTCGTGTTTCTAGCCAATACAACTGTTTGAGCAGTAGTTCTCAAACATTATAGGAGGACTTGTTATTCTACCTCATGCCCAGAGCTTCTGATTCCATAAGACTGGTGCATCCTGTCCTGATAACTTACATTTAAAACAGCTTGCTGATGCTGGCTGCCCAAGAACCACAGTTACAGAATCACTGAGGCAGAGTAGTCCCCAAGGCTTCTCTCTCTCCCATCCTTTATAACTCACAGTGGGAGGAGGAGAGAGAAGGACAAAGGAAGGCCATCACTTCCTGCTTTCCAGATCCTACTGTTTGCAGGAAGGTTTTATCCCCATCCCCACTTTGGCCAAACAGAAAGCTTGGCAGGGTTAGTAGGACAAGCGGCGTATTAATGGATAAGAAATTTCCATTCTATGAGGCAGAGGAAGCTGCCCATTATTACATTTAAGACACTTTCTAACTTTAAAGGGGGAAATAGGGATATTCTATATAGGCATCCTAGAAAAACAGCAATCTTGTATAGAAATTTCTGACATGGATAGAAAAAAATACATTTGATATTATGTGTGAGGTCTTAAACAATGAATGAGAAATAGGTCCATTGTGAATATGGACAAGTTTTCTGCTCAGAAAGTAAACACTGAACATTTCAAACATTCTGGATCATAAGCTGAAGATCTAAAGGCAATTTACTTTATGTAAAAAGAAAAAGAAAAGCATGAAATGAATTCCACTGGTAGAGTCAAGCACCTTTGATTTATACATAATATTTCTTCTGACAAGGACACAGAAGCACTCTCATATTTCAATGATCTAATTTTGCATTGTTTGAAAAAAATCAGGGCGTTTGATACACTTTTATTTGACTTGTACCCTGGGATATTTAAATAGATTTTTCTCTTCAAAACCACTTTTTCACAAATTCCATTAACTTGTATTTTCAGAGCTTTTTATGGTAATCAAGGATATATTTTATTTTTATTACTAATTGACAAATTGTTAAGATAAATATGTTAAATTCCCTATGAAAATCTAATTTTCTAAAGGTCTTTTTAACCTTTTCTGAAAAGTGGATGGAGAATGGGAAATGAATTAAACTAGTTTTAGAGATTTATTAGGTCTATAAATGTACAATTTGCCTATCTAATTTGCATTTTCTTTGTATATTTCCACTGTAAAGGATCATTCCTAAGTATTCTTTTTTGATTGACCTACAACAGTACTCTGAGTGATCTCAAGTTTACTATACTTATTTATACACAAAAACAAATGTTTGAAGTTATTTCAAATATAAAACAACTTAAATCCAAAGAAAAGAGAAACAAACACACGCACAAAAGAAGGGAGAAATGGCTTGTTTAGCAAATTTCTTATAAGGCTTCTATTTTGTGGCTAATCCTACTACTTCAAAATATTTTATTAGAAAGTGTTATGTTAAAGAGAAAAACCACAGGCCCAAAATGGTGTCACCGTAAAAGCCTAGATTTAATACCTGTCCTAATTGCAGTTTTAATCTCTCTTAGTCTAAAAGTTTTTGGTTATGCATCAGTAATCTGTCAGGTGGACCTGCATCATCCCCATAGAAGGAAGAAGCAATCTGAATAATAAAAACCCTTCCCATTCTCTTCCTCCAAAGTAAAGATGTCCTGGTCCCCCATAGGAAAAACACATTGTAGCAAAAAGTTCCTGTTATTTGGGGTCGCTATTATAGAAGCTAATTGCAATCTCGCACTGAAACACAATATGTTTTTATAGTTCTTTGGCCCTTCAAATAGGTTTAAATATTGAAGAAACATGATTCCTAAAATGCACTTATTATCTCCCCCCATTGATAAAAATGCATCAGAACAAGTTTTTAATCAATTATGTTTCAGTTTGATGAATTAGCGTTATTTTTTATTTCATTTCTCTTTTTCAGCTAAAGTCAAAACTGGCAAGTTGGATTTAGAACTGCTGAGCTGCCTAAACATTTATCAAAACTTTATGGTCCATATATTTTTTATATAGACATAATCTAAAGTAGTTCTGATAAACAGAAATTGTCAGGTGCCTTAAGAAAATGCCTTGAGTGAAGCTATTGCTTTTTTCCCTCTATTGTAACCCATTCTATTATTACCTGACCAATTTGGAAACTATAATCATTTTTTCACTTCATTTCACATTTCTCATGGTCTCATTTCTTCCCTTATCCTACCACTATGGCTGCTCCTTATAATCATTCTTTTATAAACTTGATTAACTTTCTTTTCTATGTCTCTCTCTCACTTACCTGACAAAATAAAATGCTGGTTAAATCCAAATTAGTTTTTTCTCTGATTGGAAATTCACAGCCAACACAGCTGAATAAAAACATATGAATATATATCTTCTCCAGAATTCCTGAAGATCTGCCCAACATAACAACTACATACTGCCTATTTCCATCACCATCCTGTCCTGAAAGGTAAGCATTCTATATAATAAAGAACTCATATGCTAATTAGACTGAACAGCAGAATGACCATCCGGACGACCTTCTGGACGAAGCCAGGTCTGTGAGCGCTTTGCACAAATTTCATGTATCGGGCCTCTAATTTTACATAATTACCCTTTCTCAAGCCACTAATGTTCTCACAAATAACTCATTTTCAATAGTTGGTATTCCTCACAGCACTGAAAAAAGCCCAAGCAATGTAAAGAGGGTTTCCACATGCTCCCACCCTGAGTGTTTGTTCCTAGTCTGTCTTGCTCACTGTTTTAATAGATTAACTATTCATTTTCCAAACACCAATCCTTCCATTGGTATAACTACATTACATCAACTCTTTAAGGACTCAACTACTGAAATTATCCCCTTTTCTTTTTAATGAGCTGCTTTTCATTTTATGTAATGTGCATACACTTCATTTGTTAAATACGACCTTTTCTCCTTTCTTTCCTTTTGATTCACATCCCGCACCCTGACTCGCCACCTGCTTCCTTCTCCCTGTACAGTCACTCCCTTATTCAGTAAGCTCTCAGGACAAAGAGGTTCTGGTTGGCCTCAAATAATCTTGGGAACAAAGTCTTGGGTCTATTGACTCCAAAGGAAGAGTTTCAGTCAAACTAGAGATGACATCTAGGCTTCAGTTGTGCTTTATTGTTTTTTTAATAATCTTTAATTTTATTTGTCACTTTCTTATTGTTTAAAGTTTTACTTACATAAGTCTCTTTTCCCCCCCATTGACCTCAGAAAAGCAGGAAACCAGATGAAGCAACATGATGGATTGAAGTCAATCAGGACCAGGTGCACTGATCAACTATCCCCTACCCTCCTACTGACCATTCAATAGAGACCCAGCCCTGACCATGACTCTCACTCCCTTAGTCACTACAATTAATGGTTTCTGTCCTAGTTAACCCATGCCCTCGAAGCCACCAGGGAGCCAGGTCTTTGAGCATTAGTCACCTGTATCTCAGGGCAGGGACCACTTCCTAAAATATACCCTTGTTCTCTTTGCTGCAAGCTCTTGTTGGTATCTTTTGATGCACACATGCAAGAGGAACAGTCCAATAACATGCACTGGATTTTATCCTGGGGTTTACCCCAGCATGAAAACGACCACATCTGCGTTCCTAAAACCGCCTCTTCTGGCTTCACATCATTCTCCAACTACGGCAGGGCTCTCTCTGTTCACTCTCAACTAATGTTCAGTAACAATAATATGATCGTTCCTCTTTCCAAATCTTATCCTTCAACATTTATACCAAGGATGGGGAAGTAGATTACATGTAGTAGGAGGTAACCGAAGAGAATAGTTTGACCCCCAGCTCAGGGATCTTTGTTCCTGGGCAGGGAAAGCATTTGTGCGCAGCCTAGGCAGTCACTCCTAAAGCAGCAGTTCCTGTCTTCTCTGAAGTTTCGTTCCTGCAGTGTCCGTTACCGGCAATCAACTGAGATCTACAAATACGAAAATAAAATGCCCCAAATAAACCATTCATAAATTTTAAATTGCACATAGCTCTGAGTAGCTTGATGAAATAGCCAGCAGTCTCAATACACCTGCTCAGAACATAAATCATCTCTTTGTCCAGATCTCCACACTGTATACCTTCTCTGACCATTACTCACTTAGTAGCTGCCTTGGTTATCAGATCAACTGCCTGTGTTCAAAGTAACAAAGTATCAAAGTGCTTGTGTTCAACTAACACTTATTTTACTTAGTAATGGCCCCAAAGCAAAAGAGTAGTGATGTTGGCAATTCAGATATGCCAAAAAGAAGCTAGAAGTGCCTCCATAAAGTGAAAAGGTAAAAGTCCTCAATTTAATAAGAAAATAATTATATGCTGAAGTTGCTAAGATTTAGAGCAATCCAGTATCATCTATCTGTAAAATTGTGAAGACAAAAGAAAGTCTTTCTCATTTTGCTCACAACTCAAAGTGCAAAAGTTATAACCACAGTGCATGATAAGCACTTAATTAAGATGGAAAAAGCATTAATTATGTGCTAATTATGTGCACAGAAAATGTGAACAGAAAACATGTCCCTAAGATCTAGAACAAACTCTCCAAAAATTCATCTGGAATAAAAAAAGACCCCCAATAGCCACAACAATACTGAGAAAGAAGAACGAAGTTGGAGAGATCACAATACCAGATATCAAACTATATTACCAAGCCACGGTTCTCCAAACTCCCTAGTAATGGCACAAGAACAGATATATAGACTGATGGAACAGAACAGAGAACCCAGAAATCAACCCAAACCATTATGCTCAATTAATATTTGACAAAGGAAGCAAGAGCATACAATGGAGTCAAGACAGTCTCTTCAATAAATGGTGCTGGTAAATTTGGTCACGTACATGCAAAAAAAATGAAACTAGATCACCAACTTACAGCATACACAAAAGCAAATGCAAAATGGCTAAAGGACTTAAATGTAACATGGGAAACCATAAAAATCCTACAAGAATCCATAGGCAGCAAAATAGCAGACATATGTCGTAGCAGTAGCTTTACAGACACAGCTCTTAGGGCAATTGAGACTAAGGAGAAAATAAACAAATGGGACTACATCAAAATTAAAAGCTTTTGCATAGCAAAAGAAACGATCAACAAAACAACAAGAAAGTCCACTGCATGGGAGAACATATTTGCCAGTGTTATCACCAATAAGGGTGTAATCTCCAACATTTACAGGGAACTCATACAACTTAACAAAAGGAAGATAAACAATCCAATCAAAAAATGGGAAAAGGTTCTAAATAGACACTTTTGAAAGCTGACGTACAGAAGGCTGAGAGATATATGATAACATGATTGAAGTCACTAATGATCTGAGATGCAAATCAAAACAACAATGAGGTATCATCTCACACCTGTCAGAATAGCTATTATCAACAAATCAACAAATGACAAGTGCTGGAGAAGATGTGGATAGGGAGGAATTCTCTTGCACTGCTGGTGGGAATGCAGACTGGTGCAGTCACTGTGGAGAACAGTATGGAGTTTCCTCAGAAAATAAAAAATGGAACTCCCATTTGACCCAGTGATCCCACTTTTAGGACTATATCGCAAGAAAACAGAAACACCAATCAGAAAGGATATGTGCATCCCTATGTTCATAGCAGCACAATTTACAACAGCTAAGATTTGGAAATAGCCTAACTGCCCATCAGCAGATGAGTGGATTAAAAAACTGTGGTACATTGACACAATGGAATACTATGCTGCTATAAAAAAGAAGGAATTCTTACCATTTGCAATAGCATGGATGAAACTGGAGACCATTATGCTAAGCGAAACAAGCCAGTCAGAGAAAGATAAATATCACATGGTCTCACTCATATATAGGATATAATGATCAACATAATCTGATGAACAAGAATAGATACAGAGACAAATGATAGAGGAGGGGGAATTAGAGAGCAACCAAGACTTGTATGCATTTATATTAGCAAAACAAATGGACACAAACACTGGTGCAGTAGGGGCTTGCCCAGGGTGGGAATGTCTGGGGGGGGGGAGATTAATTGGGGGAAAAGGAGAAATTTGTAAAACTTTAGACAATAATAAACAAAGAAAACATGTTCCTATTAATGGGAACACTGAGCCTATACAGAGACTTCAAAAAGGGAAACCCTAAAACAAGTGACCATATTCATGTAACTTTTATTATAATATACTAGCAGCCCAGTACACAAAATTCATGCACTTCAAAAGGGGATTAATTAGAGGAAATATTTTAATATTGCTATTTGCCCTTTCTCTATAATAGAAGTGTCAGAGATGAAAGAAAATTAGTAAAATGTATATAAAAATCTTCCTCTTGTCAGAGACTGGGGTGAACTACAGAGTCAAGTCCTCGCCCATCCACACGCACCTCAAAATCACTGGAGATCCAGACCGAGCTGGCCCCACCCCCACTGGGCTAGAACCAGACCAGGCCGGTGACACCATTTCAAGCCCTGCAAGGCCGGTTCGAAGCATCAGGCGCCGGGCAGGAGGCACACCCTGAGGTCCCCCAGCCTGGTTCCAGGTTGGGGGTGCAGCCTGAGGTATCCTGTCAGGCCCCACCAGGACAGGGGTTGCAGCCTGAGGTCCCCCATCAAACCCTTCCAGGTGGGGGGTGTGGCCTGAAGTCCCCTGTCAAGCCTCACATGGGAGGGCTGGGGCGCCCAGCCTCCAGTCCCTGCTGATTGCTCATTAAGGCTTATTACGGGAACTCAGCCTCCACTGTGGGTTCAGCCATCTTGTGCTATGGAAACCCACCCCTTCCACTGTGGGCACCGCCATCTTTGTGGTGGAGTGACAGTCAATTTGCATATTCCCACTTTATTATATAGGACTAAAGCCAGATGCCCTAAATTCGTGCATAGAGGATGTTGTGTCCCTCAGCCCAGCCTGTACCCTCTCCAATCTGGGACCACTCTAGGGATGTCTGACTGCCCATTTAGGCCTGATTCTGGTGGGATTGGGCCTAAACAGGCAGTTGCACATCCCTCTCACAATCTAGGACTGCTGTCTCCCAACTGCTTGCCTGCCTGCCTGCCTGATTGCTCCTAACTGCTTCTGCCTGCCAACCTGATCACTCCCTAACCACTCCCCTGTCAGCATGATTGATGCTAACTGGTCCCCTGCTGGCCTGATTGCCCTTTACTTCTGTGCCCTGTGGGCCTGGTCCCCCCACAACTGCCCTCCCCTGCAGGCCTTGTCCTCCCCCCGCAAATGCCCTCTCCTGTAGGCCTAGTCACCCCCAATTGCCCTTATCTGCAGTCCTGAGTTCCTCTCCCTCCAACACTGTCCTCCCCTGCAGGCCTGATCACCCCCAACTGCCATCCCTTTCAGGGCTGGTCCCTCCCAACTGCCCTCCCCCAGACACCAGGTCACCCCTAACTGTTCTCCCCTGAAAGTCTGGTTCCCCCCGATTGCCCCCCCTTGCTAGCTTGCTTGCCCCCAACTCTCCAACTGTCCTCCCCCACACCGGCCTGATCACCAACTGCCCTCCCGTCCTGGCCTGATTGCCCCTAACCACCTCTGCCTTGGCCCTGCCACCATGGCTTGTCCAGAAGGTCTTCCAGTCTAATTAGCATATTGCCCCTTTATTAGTATAGATGTATAGGAAAGAACATAGTATATACAGGGTTCAGTACTATCTATGCTTTCAGGCAACCACTGGGGGTCTATTCTCTGCAGATAAAGGGAGATTAATGTATTGAATTTCTCTTAATTCATAATATTAAGACTGACAGTGGGGAAGATAGAGCTCTGAGACATCATTATTCCTTTATTTCCAGGAAGCCAAGGGCGTTTTTACCTTCATTTTATGCATCATAGGTTGAATTAAAATATATGTTTTATTAGTGTAAAAATGAATCCGTGTATATTAATCAAACATGCAATCATATATCACCAATTCAACTAAATAACTATAATCTGAATTAAATCAGAAAAAAAACAAAGCTCTGATTATGAGAATGGTATCAGCTTACTTGGCCAATATTCATCGCCATCCAATTAACCATTTTGGAGTATAAAATTTGCTATAGATAATAACAGTTTTCTATATCATTAATGAGATAAATGAAATAGATGATCTGATTACATTTTTAAATGTTTCTTTTTTTCAGTTTCTAAAATTTATATGGTTGTTTATTTGTTGATATTCTTAAACTTAAAAGGTATTTCAATTGTCTTTGATTAATTTTTTAGTTAGAATGAGATACTTTGCAATGATTCCTAATGAGAAAAATGGTACAGCTTACAGTATTTATTCAACTCAAACACTTTTTTAATTAAAAAAAAAGTAAGTCCAAAGACTTAAAAAAAAAAAGGAATCCTTACCTGCCCAGTCAACAACAATACTCCTTGAATATCTAGCAAAGCAAAAAGTAGTTATAGCAATACCATAGTTCTTACCATTCACTTGAAAGATGTGAGTCTGATAGACTTGTTCATAGCCATCTGCATAGCAAGTGTAATTGCCCATGTGAGTTGTGGTAACTTTAGTAATATACAAGGATCCATCATCTCCAAAGTCCTATAGGGAAAAAAAAAAAGTAAAATTTTAAAAATGACCTGTTTGTATTTAACATGTTTTTATTTTTATTTATTTTTTATTACATAAAGTATTACAAAGATTAGTACATAAATCTCTTTTTTCCCCAGCCCTTCCCCCAGCCTCCCCTACCCCCCAGTGTTTTGTGTCCATTGGTTATGCTTAAATGCACGCTTAAAAGTCCTTTGGTTGATCTCTTACTCCCGCCCTCTGTCCTTGTTGCTGTAATCTGATGGTCTGTTTGATGCTGCTCTGCCTCTGTGTCTAATTTTGTTCACCAGTTTATAATGGTTATTATTATCCATAGATGAGTGAGGACATGTGGTATTTTTCTTTCATTGACTGGCTTATTTCACTTAGCATTATGTTCTCCAGTTCCATCCATGCTGCTGCAAATGATAAGAACTCCTTCCTTTTTACAGCAGCATAGTATTCCATTGTGTAGATGTACTACAGTTTTCTAATCCATTCATCTGCTAATGAGCACTTAGGCTGATTCCAAATCTTAGCTATGGTAAATTGTGCTGCTATGAACATAGGGATGGTTATGTCCTTTCTGAATGGTGTTTCTGGTTTCTTAGGATATATTCCCAGAAGTGGGATCACTGGGTCAAATGGCAGTTGTATTTTTAGTTTTTTGAGGAAACTCCGTACTGTTCTCCACAGTGGCTGCACCAGTCTGCATTCCCACCAGCAGTGCACGAGTGTTCCTTTTTCTCCACATCCTCTCCAGCACTTGCCGTTTGTTGAACATATTTTAAAATAATTTTAAAAAGTGTACTCAGTAGCAAAGTAAATAGAGTTAAATATTGTTTTAAATTATCAAAATAATCATTGCAAGTCCTGTCAAGTTGGGAGACTAGTAATTACCACTTTTGTAAGACATGTTTTGTTTAAAAAGTGTAATCTTACTCATAAACATCGCTTTTTAGCATTTATGTAAAGTATATGAGTTTATGTGTAAACTAACTCAATTTCCACATATTTTTTTCCAATCCAGTTTACATTTTCAATGAATAAAGATATACTATGTTTTCTTTTTAGTTGTAGCTAAGACAAGAGATATTAATTATGTCATTCACACTAGTAATTGTTCATTTTGTTTTCTATCCTTTAATTATATATTTATCCAGGAAAATAAATTAAACAGGGTGGTCATAGATAAAATTTATAGCTATATTGATAGAAAAGAATTTTTTAAAACTCAGAAACAATCAATATGTTAGAAAAAATTGCCATAATATTTCAAAGCCATGGGAACAACTGTATAAACACTTTGGAAGAAAGAAAGGAAAACAATCTCACTTATTTGTCAGTATAAAATCTAAAAACAACTTTGGAACAGTAAAGACCGGAAAGTCTTTTCTTCCATGAAAACAATGGATAGATTGGCAAATTTGTTAAAACTTTTTTTAAACTCTGGCAATAGGTAACAACTCACACCAATCCACAGACCACAAATTGTAGTAATCACTTCACAATATATGTGAATCAAACTATTATGTATGTCAATTATTTCTAAAAAACAAAACAAAACAACAACAACAACAACCTGGTGAAAAAAAGCAGCTGAATCTCCATAAATGGTGGGATTTGTGTCATCCCTGTCTCTACAGCTGTTTTGGAAGTCTTGCCCACCAGCTTCTTAACTCATCATCCTAGCAAACACCTGAGGGCTAAGAACAAGTTTAGAACTTCTCCAAGACCTCTTCTGGGTAAAGGCCTCTACCCATAAAGCCTTTATTAAAAAACAAATAAACAAGACCCAGAAAAACCAGTAGTTTAACATGGAGCTATTTACTAGTTGTGGATAACAATAGGCACCACCACAACAACATAAATGTAAAAGAAAAAATAAATGGGATGTCCGTAGGGAGATTTCAAATGATCTGTGTTCCTGGGAATATAGACCATACAGATGTGCAGGGTTGAATCCATGACCAGAAAATATATATTAGAGAATCCCTAATCCCTCATCTCTGACTGACCTTAGTGAAGACTAACACAGACTTGTAAATGCTTGTAGAAGCATTCAACACATGTCAATAAACTAAAGTAGAGCACCTCAGCAAAGTCTGGAGGATTTACTGATTCAAGGTATTTAATTAAATCTCTGTCTGATCATTAGCTCACCAGTAAGACAACCAAGCAAAGATTTTCATGACTACATGCAGTAAACTAAAGAAGAAAGGATCAATTATACTTCATCAAAATTAGAAACTTTTGCTCCCCAAAGAACACTATCATGAAAGTAAGTAAGTAAGTAAGTAAATAAATAAATAAATAAATAAATAAATAAATAAATAAATATAAAAACTACCGCACAGAATGGGAGAATTCTCAAATTATCTGTTTCATATGGTTTTTGTATCCAGAATATATAATGAACCATGAAATTAAACACATAAGTAATCCTATTAGAATAATGGGGAAAGGATTTGAACAGCTATTTCTCAAAAATGGTTTACAATGGGCAATTTGCAATGGGCAATATAAGCACATAAAAGGGTGTTTGACACCATTAGTCATTAGCAAAATGCAAATAAAAACCACTGTGAGATACCAGTTTACATATTCTAGACTGACAAACAAAACAAAACAAAACCTGACAATATAATTGTATGAGAGCATTTGGAAAAACTAGAATCTACAAATGTTGTTGGGTAGGAATATTAAATGGTACACCTTCTTTGGATAACAGCATGGCAGTTCCTTAAAAAGTTAAATAAAGGGTCATCATGTCTCTAACAGTTTAATGCTTAGGCATTCACCAAAAAATGCACCAAAGGGTCACGAGTTCCATTCCCAGTCAAGGGCATGTACCTGGGTTCCAGACACATGGGGGAGGCAACCAATCAATGTAACACCTCTCTCTCTTTCTCTCTCTCTCTCTTCCGCCCTTCCTTTCACTCTCTCTAAGAAGCAATGGAAAAAAATACATCCTCAGGTGAGGATGATCAACAGCAAAAACACACAAAAAATTTTTTTCTACACACCAATTATACACAGATAGTCATAGCTGAACTAACTTATAATAATCAAAAAGTAAAACAACTAAATACCTATCAATTGATGAATAGGTATACACATAATGGCATATTTATATACAATACTAGGGGCCCGGTGCACAAAAATTTGTGCACTCGGGGTGGAGGGAGTCCCTCAGCCCAGCCTGTGCCCTCTCACAGTCTGGGACCCCTCAGTGGATGTCCTATGATGGCCCCAGTCTGCCAGGCGCCTTTTGTGTGTGTGTGTGTGTGTGTGTGTGT
>PVJC01014035.1:0-37045 GCA_004026665.1 Murina feae | reverse complement strand
TTTTCCCTGCTTTCTGGTGGCTGGAGGAAGATGGGCAGTAGGCAAGCTTGGGAGGCAGGCCGCACCCAGCCCTGGCCACAGCTCAAAAAAGAGAACAACATGCAGGGGAGGGCAAGAGTCTGAGAGATCAACATAGAGGGGGTGCCTGCTCCAAGCCTTGATGGTGTGCCTGGTGGCAGGTCCCCAGCAGGTAGACACATATAGGAGGACTGCTCCGAGCCTCAGATGCAGCTGGGGGCAGGTCCCCAGTGGCCACACACACACACACACACACACACACACACAAAAGGTGCCTGTCAGACTGGGGCCATCATAGGACATCCACTGAGGGGTCCCAGACTGTGAGGGGGCACAGGCCGGACTGAGGGACTCCCTCCACCCCGAGTGCACAAATTTTTGTGCACCCAGCCCCTAGTAAGATATAAAAAGTGAAGTTTTTCCTAGGCAACTTGTTTCTTTCTCTTCTGTGGGTCCTGAGAGAGAGGATACTGTGGGAAGCAATGGATGACATTCCTGACCATGCTTTATGGCAAGATATGATAGTGAGTTTTAATTGGTTCCTGCCAATTTTTCAGGCTCAGTCAATGGGCTGGTGCCCAGGTATCATTTAGTAAAAGCAGTTTATCTTTACTGGATGGTTATTAGGCATTAAATAAAGCAACCCGGATTTCCAGCACTAATCATCTTGCAGCCTGACTCTAAGATAACGTTTAGAAAATCCCAAGAAGACATACAGATCATGGGATATGAATGGATTAGGTTGGTGAGAGAAGGTGTGGGGGAGGGGGCAGTAGGGGGAGGGAGGGAATGGTAAATTCAGGAATGAGGTCCAAAGATTTTCTTGGCAAAATCATAACAAAGTATATGTTGCAACATTCTAACTCCCCAAAGCGACAGAATGCAAGAAATGCTACCTTCCCCAGTCAGTTAACATATAATCTTCACTCTCTTCATAATAACATGTCAAGGAGAATACTTGATAGAAATTTCGGAAAACATACCTTGCAATTACAATTATTGCATCTATATTTGTATGCAATGGGCCAGGTTAAAGTTGGAAATTTTCTTAAGGAAACTATAACATTATTGTGTTTTGTCTTGACTTTCCTTTTTAATACAATGGAACAAAGTGACCTCTTACAGAGGTTCTTGTCAATGAATGCTGAAAGCCATATAACCTACTAAAGCACAGTGTTTTTCTCCGTTCTGAAAATATCCTGCATTCTGTGGATATTTTTATTTTATTTTTTAAATTTATTGATTTTAGAGAGAAAGGAAGAAAGAGAGAGACATCGATGTGCGAAAGATACATTGATCAGTTGCTTGCACCTGCCCTCACCAAGAATCAAACCCACCATCTTTTTGCGTACAGGACAGTGCTCCAACCACATTGGCCAGGGCTGTGGACATTTATCTTAAAGTACATATCACATCAGTTACCGTATATGTGTATTCATCCACTTAACAACTGAGATAAGACAGATGGATAGAGACGCTAGATGGCTAGAATAGCAGTCGAGCTCTTTCATATAGGATGATCAAAGTCCTTGAAGCAGGAGTGTATGTGCTCCGCTGGAGGCATAACAAGAAGGAAATTGTGGATGGAGCACAGAGAATGAAGGGAAGAGTGACAGCAGCTGATATCAGGCAGGTACCCAAGGACAGAGTTTGCAGGACCTTGTAGGCCGTGGCCAGGATTTTGACTTTACACTGAGGAAAATAAGGCTTTCGAAGCTTTGAAGGGAGTGGTGTGATCTGACGTGTTATTTTTAAGAGGATCACTGGCTCTTATAAGGATAATCCTAGATGATTCAGGGCAAGGATGGGAGCAGGAAAACCAGTTAGGGAAAACCTCTAATAATCTAAACAACAGATGACAGTGGCTTTGCACCAAGGCGATAGTAGAAATGTTAAAAATGCTCAGATCCTAGCCCTGGCCAGCAATCTCAGTGGTTGGAGCACCACCCCAAGCATGGAAGGGTTATGGGTTCAATCTCTGTGCCTGGTCAGGGTGCCTGAGGGAGGTAATCAGTAGATATGTCTCTCTCACATCAATGTTCGTCTCATTCTCTCTCTCTCTCTCTCTCTCTCTCTCTCTCTCTCTCTCTCTCTCTCTCTCCCCCTCTCACTTTCCTCCTCCTTTTCCTTCTCTTCTCCCTCCCTTTCACTCTCTGAAAAGCAATGGAAAAAATATCCTCATGTGAGGATTAACAAAAAAAATGTTTTAAATGATCAGACCCTGAATATATTTTTATGATAGACATAACAGGATTTGCTGATTTTCCATCAGGATTGAGAGATAAGGGTCAGGCCAAGCTATTTGGTTTCACTAATTGGAAGAATCGACTTGTCCCTTAGCAATATGGGGAAGACTGCTGCTAGAGGAGCAGATCTGAGGTTGAGGGTGTGGATGAGAACATGTTAAGTCTGAGGTATGTATCAGTTGAGGTTCCAGAGGGAAACAGCTAGTGCAGTCAAACTAGGTTAATTTTAGGAGAAATGTAATAAAGGAACTTTATGTATAAAGTACACAGGTAGGAAAAACATGAAAGTTTGTGCAGTAATCCCAGGCTAAAATCTGCTGGACTTTTTATAACTGGTATGATTGACAGGATAGGGAAAAGGTAGGAGGTCTGTAGGACTGTGGAAAAGGCTGTGGAACGGAAGGAAACCTTTCTGATGGGCGCAGCCAGTACTCAGCCAACCTCCAAGTAGGGAATCTGGAGAATAAACACTCCAACTTCTTCTCCTTCCTGTTTATTCTCCTGTTGTTGCTCCCATATGTCTAAAGCTCAGAGGCAAAAAAAGAAAAAGCTAGAGCAATAAAGCAAGATAAGATATTGACAATACACATGGAAACTGTCCAACACAGCTGCACGTGAAATCAGGGGTAAGCCATGGGATTATGGCTGGGAAACCTACCTTGTTTACTAGAAGACTAAATCCTGCTCACAAAGCTAATTACTTGCACGAACCTGATAAATGTAGCTGGATGAGAAATAGTCATAGTCATAAGATACTCTGCGTTAGCAATTTATCCTTTCACCTGCCTTTGAATTGGCATGCCTTTGGATTATTTTAGCCAAACATTTGATAGAAATAACATGATTACCTTCTTTGTTTAGTTCTCTTTTAACCATTTAAATTTTAAATGCTATCATGCCTTTCTCACCTACCATGTAAATCTGTGGTCTTAATGTGAAAGGAAGTGATTACATTATTCATTCTTCTGCCTGAAAAAATAAGTGCATCTCTTTCTTAAGTGACTCTTAGTGAAACATCTTCATGGTCACTTTTTACTGCTCCAGAGATCAAATGAGCTCTTCCTCCTCCTCTAACTTGAGTGAGTTTGCTTCTCTAAATATAAATTCCAGGGGGATTTTGCCTCCATACCTTATCTCCTTCTTGGATCTTAAAGCTTTAGAGAGGCCTTGGGTGTCATACTCAACATCCATTGCTGAAACTAGAGGTTAATTCTTTCATCAATACCTCAGAGTATGTACCTGTGACAGCATCCTATGCTTTGTGGGTTTCCTATCCCTGCTTATTTCTGACAGCTAAAGGACACACATGGCTGAAAGTGAAATGCTTCCATGCAAAGTGGTTAGTGTTTCAGAAAACAACACTGCAAAAAATGCTTAAAACTTAATTCCCATTACTTGATTTGTGATGTGTGGAACTCAGAAGACAGATCCTGATTTTATCTATTTTGCCCATCTGTAAGTACAGATTACAGTAAAGGATTTGTACAAGAAATGATGTAATAGCACCCCCTTGAACTTTGCACAAAAGCCCAAGACAAGAACAAAGGAACTGGGAACTCAGTACAGGCTTGATATAGGAGTGTCTTAAATTAGCCTGGTTCAAACAAAAGTCCATTTGGACCAGCAGTATGAAGATCTAATGATGGGGAACCTTTGCCCAAATAAACGAGGCAGAACATCAAAGACTATGAGGCAGTTCCTCTTGCCTGCTAAGAGGATCACATCCCTACTGTGGAAATCCGTGAGTACCAGCCATTAACAATGGGCCTTTGCAGAGAGGTGATTGTGTAGCTAATTTGGAGGGAAGTGGTAGATGTCAAAGGAGTTGTTATAATTAGGCCAAGCTTAAATAAAGACTTTTTAATAAAAGTTTCAAACAGAGTCCTTTAAGGTGGAAAGAACTTATTTTAAAGGAGTTTTAGACTGTGGCAAAATGAAAATAGTTCAACATTTCAGCTCCATGGGAGATTTGAAAATTATTTTTTATCCAGCTGCTTTAGCTTCCCCAGATTCATAGAAGCAGACAAGAGTTGTTGTTTTTTATATTTCCCAGGAAGAAGTTCTAGAAATGTGTTCCTGTGTGTGGCAAATAAGAGAAGGAATCGTATCACTCTACTCTGTTCATCTCAACTGCATCCTAAATATAAAAGCCATTCTCTAAATGGGTTGTCTACCAAGTTACATGTGTGTGTGGTGTTAGGTGAATGTTTTCTGACAGAAAAGCACTTATGGATAGGGGTAAAGTCAGAGAATTGTATGGTATAGGCAGCCTTTAGAAAATAAACTTTTATTCACCATCTTTACTGTTGAAGCTTGGGGCTGTTTTTAGGATAGAAAAATCTAAACTGCAATTAAGAGGCATTGGTAACATTCATTTATCCTGGAATCCTTATGGCATTGACATGTCTTCTCTCTGATGTCATGGGAACAAAGAATCAGTATATTAGAGCATCTAACTCTCTCTGAAATACTCACTCATTATAAAGAACACAAAAAAAATAAAAATCTGAGACGAGAATTTGGGGGGATGGGGTGAATTCTGGCACCTCAGGAAGAATGAGGATCTGTGTACAAAGGGGAGGCAGGGGAGACAGAAGAATGAGAAAACTTGCAGGAAGAAATCAATACTTGGCAAACAAAAGTATTAAAAGATCATATTATTACACCCAACCTCTAATACAAGCGAAAAGAATAGTTGTTACCTCTCAACCCGATAATTAAAAGCAAGAAAAGAAGTGATGTAGAACTACAGCAGAAACAAAGAAACAATTAAAAGGGGAATTGTCTTGTGGTCTCAATTAGTGGCAAGGTGACCTAAGAGAGGTTCAGAGGATAAGAAATACATAATGATTCTTTTTAAAATAAGCCAAGCATACTCTTTTAAATGAGCCATTGGAAATGGGGAAAAATGAATAGCATAAGCGAAAATTGAATTGCATGAGAGAGTTCAAGTACAAATTACCATTTGTTTATTTTTCAGTCTCTTTTTACAGGAAGGTCAGAGATCTCACTACTGTATTCAAATGCATTTTTTATGTATGTAAGCTAGTGTTGCTACTGATGTAATAATCTTGGAAAAGACAGATCAGTCTAGCTGTGGACTTCAGCACAATCGATGTTTGCCTCACAATAGTCTCCAGCCTTCCTGAAGATTCTATGACCATTCTCTGTGCCTTTGCCTGTGAAAAAAAAATGTACTAGTTAAGGAAAATACCAACTCCCTGAACGAATGGGACTGACTAAAAGCTATTTTCTTTGCCATCAATTCTGGGGATCATATTTTAAATTTACAGCTTTACCTGCATTGGGATGTGTGGAGATGATGTGAAATGAAGAGAAGGAAAGCAAATGCTATTTTCTCTTCATTTAAGAATATATATAGTTAGTGGGTAGATTGAAATTTTAATAGTTGTTTTCAACTGGTTGCTTTTTTCCTTTGATTAAACAAGTGTTTTTTTAACTGCCACCTGAGTTTTGAATGGGAGAGAATGTGGGTTGTAATTTCTTTGCAAGCCTGCTTATTTATATCTAGGCACTAGAAAGGTGAATTGTAGCTTGCTGTTAAAATATGTAGAAAATCTAATCAATGTAACTCATTATGCAGTAGGCAGTTAGACAGGCATGAGCAGAGTAGGAATGAGAGGCCAGAAACGGAAGGTCATCAGGGTGAGAAGCCCTGGGTGCCTAGCAAGGGACAATTGTAGGGTGTGACCTCACCCCCAGGGTGACCTTTTCTACCCCAGCATATTTTTGGTCTTTCAGTTTAGTCCCCCTAACCTTTTATATCTCTGGCCATGTGTTTCAGGATCCTCCCCTGACCTTTTCTCTTCTAGTCAAGTGATAGACCCCCTTTGAGAAGAAACAAGGGGTCAGAGAATAGCCTCATTTGATTCTTGTACAAGCCCTTGCATGACCACACTTTTAAGCATTAAGACCTCAGAACAATGAGGTTCTGACCCACATCAAATAATCTTAGGAACAAAGCTTCAGTCTGTTGACCACAGAGACTGAGTTATGATCAAACTAGAGATAACATCTAAGCCTCTGTTGTGTTCCAGCTCCAGTCCCAGAAAAGCAGCAAGGCCAGGTAGGGTAACACCATGACTGATATATCAGGATCAGTTGCTATAACTAATGACCCCTTGCCCTAGTGCCAATGAATCAGTGGAGACCAGGATCCTAAAAGGACACACACGAAAAGCTGATAAATATTCTGTTAAGATCCTCCCCTGGGACCTACCCTAAAATTCCTGCCCTTAAAAACCCCTTCTTTCCCCAGGGCGCTCTCTCTCTCTCTCTCTCTCTCTCTCTCTCTCTCTCTCTCTCTCACACACACACACACACACACACACACACACACACACACACACGATGTGCCTTTTCCTTGGATCTGAATTCTTTCTTTGCTGAACTTAATTACTGAGGTTGATGAACTGAGGTCTGGTAACATTCTGGTGCCATTTCACTGTGAAAATCTATCACAGTGAAGAAACAGATAGTATATAGAAAATAAAAAACTTATACCAAAATATTTTTAAATTCAAAAGCATATGACAGTATCAATCAAAAACTGTTCCTTAGACAATATTACTAGGTAAGGACTCAGAAAACTTTATTGGGGGGTGTCTCTGCCTTTATGAGTTTTTTATTGTAAAAACTAGAGCCTGGCCTGTGGGGATCAGGCTGAAACCAGCTCTCCAACATCCTCCAAGGGTTCCCAGAGTATGAGAGGGCACAGGCCAGGCCGAAGGACCCCATTGGTGCACAATCGGGCAAGGGAGGGACCACAGGAGGGCTCCAGGGCATGTCCAGCCCATCTTGCCCAGTCCCAGTTGGCCAGATCCCAGCAGCAAGCTAACTTACCAGTTGGAGCGCCTATGTGCTCAGTGTGCGTCATAGCAACTGGTCAAATGAACGGTGGGACACTTAGCAATTTAGGCTTTTATTATTAGGATAATTCCCTATATTAAAACCACCTTAATCAGTGGATTAAAATGACACTCATTTATTTTCACATATGCAGCTGTGATTAAGGCTGTGCTTGGCTGGGTATCTCTGCTTCGATGTGAGGTGCAGCTTGGTTTGTTCCTTTGCTACAGGGGCACAAGTCTGACCTATATGTGCTCATATTGCGAAGCCCAGCTACAGGGACAGCAGGCAGAGGCACCAGAACAGCTCAGTTGTACATGTGCATTTCACATTTCTGCTTGTGGCAAGTTTTGATTATGCCATTGGCTAAAGCAAGTCACACAGCAAAGCTAAACAATAAGGGACAAGAAAATATACTCATTCCACTCTGAGGCCAAAGCAAATCACATGGACCAGGCCAAAGTCAGTGTTTCAGAGAAATATATTTTCCCCATAAGTGTGAGAAGGAGGGAGTAAATATTCTTCAATAACAATCTGCTACAGTAATTTTGCTTCTGTGTGTATGTTATAGGATAAGCAAGAAAGTAAATAGTTAATCTTTTTAAGGAACCAATATTTTAAATGTTAAAGAAAAGGAAAACAAATATAAAACCAAATAAGACAAAACCCTGCAGTATTAAATTTAAATTGGAAATATATTTTGAACAATTTAGTTAATATATGCTAGCTCTATCCCTGAAAGATATTAGGAGTAATAACATCCCAATGGAAATGAAGATAGCTAGCACTCAGATCTCGTTGTATAGAAACCATTTCCCACTAGAAGGAACTTACGTGGAAAGTTGGATGAATACATGTCTGTGGCAGAGAAAATAAAAGTGGAGCTCCAAAGCAGGAAGGACTCAAAGAATAATGGGAACATGTCAAAAGGATACAGGAGCCAGTGTGAAAGGATTCACATTGGCTAAATTAGGGATATTTGAGCATAAAATGAATAGTGACTATAAACTGATTATAAAACAGTGAAAGAATTGAAATACATGAATCCATAGTAATAAAATAAGTTTTAGACTGCTGTTTTTTGGAGACCCTTCAGTTCATTGCTAGCTAATAAGGTAAATAAATTGTTTATAAAACAAAGCCAGTTAATAAAATAACAGAATAAAAAAATAACCATTTTGCAATATCCAATGAATTATAGGTCAATGACAATGGCTGTAGACAGGCAAGTGGAGGCAAGAGCATTTCAGGGCTACCTTAGCAAAGGACCTCAGGGTCATGTGCCATTAAAACAGTGGTTCTCAACCTACCTAATGCCACGACCCTTTAATATAATTCCTCATGTTGTGGTGACCCCCAACCATAAAATATTTTCATTGCTACTGCATAACTGTAATGTTGCTACTACTATGAATCATAATGTACATATCTGATGTGCAGGATGTATTTAGGCGACCCCTGTGAAAGGGTCATTCGACTCCCAAAGGGGTCTCGACCCACAGGTTGAAAACCACTGCATTAAAAGGAGGGCTGGTAAGACTAGGCAGGTTGCCAGGGCTCCAGTCAATGTGATGGTATTCTAGGGGCTTACTTCTGAGAAGGAATGAAAGGTAAAGTTAGGAATGGGAGGGATGCAGCCTAGGCCTATAGGCTGGGCTAGTGGGGAAAGCTACAGCCAAGTATGAGTTATGTATAGTTACAGCTCACTGAGGCACACAAACTGGAACAACTATAGAGGTCACTGCCGGTGAGTTTAGGGCGCATTAGGACTCATTATGAGCCATGTTTTTCATTCTTGGATATTCTTGGAGGACCCTGGTCAAACTCTTCATTTAATTATGGCTTCTAGTACACCAAAGCTCTTAGTACCAAAGCTCTAATCTGAAGGATGGGCTTTGAAATCCAGAATTACAATCTTGAGGAAATGTCACCAGGAAGACCTCAGACTAGTTATATAAACTCTATGCTTCAGTCTCCTCATCTGTGAAGTGGGGATAATAACAGTACCTACTGTCTTGACTGGTTTGGCTCAGTGGATAGAGCGTTGGCCTGCGGACTGAAGGATCCTTAGTTTGATTCCTGTCAAGGGCATGTACCTTGGTTGCAGGCACATCCCCAGTAGGGAGTGTGCAGGAGGAAGCTGATGGATGTTTCTCTCTCATCAATGTTTCTAACTTTCTATCCCTCTCCCTTCCTCTCTGTAAAAATCAATAAAATATATTTTTAAAAAATAACAGTGTCTACCTCCTGGGGCTGTTGTGAGGATTAAGAGTAAAGTAGCTGCCCAATATCACAGATGCAGTGAGTAATGTCCAGGTGTGATCTGAAGCCATACATGTGGCTCCAGCATTGATCAGTGGTTCTGAAATGCTATGCTGTGCTGCCACTCTGAAAAAATGAAAAACTTAGAAACAGCCCTCCCTTTAATCAGAGCTCTGATGAATAGTCATTTCCAGATTATTTCTTTTTGTGATAATCTAGAATCCTTAGAGAATATAGATTTTTATCTTATGAAAAGCTATATTTCTCTCCTCACCCTATCATTGTGACTGCCCTCTGAGTGGAGTGGGGATTTCAGTCAGGTGATTTTTAAAATATATATATATTTTTATTGATTTCAGAGAGGAACGGAGAGAGAGAGATAGACATCAACGATGAGAGAGAATCATTGATCAGCTGCCTCCTGCATACACCCCAATGGGGATCGAGCCCACAACCCCTGCGTGTGCTCTGACTGGGAATTGAACCATGACCTCCTGGTTCATACATAGGTGAACGTTCAACCACTGAGCCACGCTGGCCGAGAAGTCAGGTAACTTTTTCAGTTAATCACAGTACTTGAGCCTGTGACTTTTTAAAAAGCATATCAAGTGACTTGGAGAAATATTTAACGATTAACCATGATTTCATTCATTTACAACACAGGGAAAATCTCTGGGCTTAGTTTTGTGAAAGTGAACTAGTCTCATTTAACTCTGATGTTCATGCCTATTGATGGAAACTATCATCAAAGAAACATAGGCAAGAATAAAAAACACAACTGTACATAACGTGAGGACAAACGTGAGACAAAACAGAGAATCGCACTGCGGTGTGGTAAACAAACTGTTAACCTTTAAAATCAAAACAGACCTGGGCAACAGAGCTGTATGGCCCTATTAACTTCATCCCTCTGAGCTTCTATTTCTTCTTCTCTAAAGGGGGGTAAAACCACCCACTTCATAGAGATTTTGTGAGAGTTCCAGGAAATACACTATGTAAAATATTTGTATATAGTCCTACAGATAGTATCCACTCAATAAATGGTAGCTGGTATCTTTTCAGACATGCAATCTGAACAATATCTGATATGTAAGGAGCTAATACATGCAGCTCTACCCTCATAGCAACAAGGTGTAAAGCTCGCATAGAAGGCCAGTGCTTTTATTTAATGAAAAATAGACTTGCTAAATGTGATAGTTACAAATATTCATTGCTTGTGCTAACTGCTCCTTATTTAAAGAGCAAGTGAGAGGGGAAATGAAATCCTGCCTTGAAGAGCTCCTAGTCAGCTAAGTAAGATGGCATAATTATAAACCTAAGAAAAAAATTACATGGGTGCATAAACAAATGCAAAGGAAAGCCTTTCAAAAATAGGCTTGAGGTCAAGAATGAATAGGTAGCAGCATTTTGAATTCTAAGCTTTACACACAGATAGGTACATAGCTATTCTTTTTCATTTAAGATAATACTAATGACTACCACTTAGAAAAAGGTCTAGAATGTGCTAAACACTATAGAAGAGTTTTGTATTTATTGACTGCACAACCAGCTCAGAATGGCCTTATCCTGTTTCTAAAAAGATATTGGATTGCTTTTCAGAGGCAACAGACCAAAACCACAAGTCGCGCGGTCGAAACATGGACAGAGGAGAGAACATTGACTCTCGCCTCCACCCGACTCTCTCTCCACTCCCAGGGAACTAAAACACGTGAACATGACTGAAATTTAAACACCAGTGTTCAAGAAGGGAAGGGTGTGTTGTCTAGGAGGATCTGGTCTGGCAGCACCTTACCATATCTTACTGTATATCACCAAGCGCCAAAGCTCTCCAATCAAAACCTGCTTCCCCAGTACTTCTGCGTACCAGCCTGTTTCTCACAAACCCTTTCAAAGTTTCCCTGGACTCTGGATCAGGGAGACAGATTTGAGCCATGTATTCTGTCTCCTGTGAGTTGACTCAGCATTAAATAAGCAGCTCTTCCTTTTCTCAAAGGCTGGTGCCATACTTTTGGCTCCCATGTGCATTGGGTAGTGGGTACCTTGCTAGGTAACATAACAAACGTACGAGTGCAGTATTTTATCATCCCAGTTTTACAAACAAAGATACTGGAGCACAGAGAGATGAAGTAATTTAACCAGGGTCACACAGCTAGTAGGAGGTAAAGCTGAGATTTAACACCATATAGCCTTCTCCAGAGTCCTGAAGTCATGCCTCGTCAGATGTTGGATCTATTGCCCATTATACAGATAAGGTCATCTGGCTACATACATAAATGAAGAGAAAGGTAAACTTGAGAAAAATGAAGTGTTGAGTGTCTTGTGTTTTTCCCCCCTGTAAAATATAAAGTGATAGAACCAATGTGGAGACAGAGCTGGGAACAGAGTTGTTTAAAGTTTACTGCACTTACTGTGTATGTTGTATTCTGATAAGTTTGCTGTCTTGGTCTCCATATGGCCAATGACAACTCAAGGCTTCTATGGATATATTGTGCTATACTGCTCCACAGGCCTTGAATTGTTGCTCTCAGGCTCAACCAGCCAGCTGCAACGTGTAGCTAATCAATTACAGCAGCCAGAAATAGTATATATTCATGAGTACAGCAGGGTCCTTCAACTCACAGAGCAAAACCAAGCCCTGCAACACAACCTCAACTTGCACCCTGATTCCCCATCCTCAGCAGCCCCAGATAAGTTCTATTCAGCTTAGTCCTTTGTTGATATCATCTGTGTCCCAAAACTATTACCCACCATGCCCCTTCCTGCTTAACTCAATGTGTTCTGAGCCTGATAACCGAGACTGCTGGGGAGCTGCTCAGGACTGGAGTTAATAGGGAGACTCAATTGCATTTCACCCCAGAGGGAGCCGCTTACAGGTCAAGGCTGAAATAATCGCCAAGCAGCTTATGCCTCAGCTACCCATGCTGCCCCCACCAGTTGTTTCCTAACCTTGAAACATTCAAAAACATTTATTGACAAAGAAAAGTGACAACTGAAATGCTAGGAAAATCATCCCCTCATTTTCTTAATTGAGATTGGACACAGTAACATTTCCCTCAGCATGGTTTGTTTTTTCCTTCCAATACTTCCTCCCAAATGTTTTCTGTTAAATCTCAGTCTTTGAGACTGGAAAACAATGTGAAGTCCATAACAGCTTTCCCGGACTGGGATAGCTATAGTTTGATCCGCAACAGAAAATACCAGTAATAATAATGCTTAATAGATTGCTGAAGAGGGCAAAGATGGAATTCATGCTTTCATACATTTTTACAGCCTAAAATTTATTGCTTGCTGAGCCAAGAAGTATTTTCATAGAACTACTAGGTAAACTCTTTTGTTCTAAGGTACTGTGGTTTATGCAGAATGTGTCTTTATTAAATATATACCAGGTATATTACACAGGAAGATACAATCCTATCTATCATCACAGGTTTTGACTGTCAGCTACCGACTTCTCCACTGACTGACCTTCCGTCTCAGCTAGAATTATAGATTATGCACAAAAGGACTACTGTTCCAGAGATAGAGCCTCAAACGGAAAGAAGAAAGGTGGCAAAGTAAATTCCTTCTCTTTGTCTTCCGTCTGTCCAATGGAAGAAAAAAAAAAAAGAAGAATGGAATGTTTTTCCTTCTACCAGGAGACTTTAAACATCAGATAAAGGAGTTTGGATATAATATGATCACTAAAGATTGTCTAACCACTATTCTGTACAACTGAAACCAATACAAAATAATATTGAAAGTAAACTAATATTAAAATTAAACTTGACAAAAAATATCCAGCACCCCAAAAACTAAAATTCAGAATGCCTGGCATCCAAAGAAACAGGAAAATGCCCTTGATAGATAATGAAAAGAAAGTCAATCAACAGAAAAAAACCATGTTAGATTTAGTAGACAAGAAGAACACAAAATAAATAACTACATTTCATATGTTTAAGAAGGCAGAAAAATTGAGCATGTTAGAAAGAGACATGGAAGCCATACAAAGAAGTGACTAGATTTAAAGAGGTACACCACTGACAAGGGGGAGTGGGGGGGCTTAAAACACCGCGGGACGCAGGACAAACTGTTAAAAATTGGGACTGTCCCGCCAAAAGTGGAATGTCTGGTCACCTTAATTAAGAACCAAATTAAAATTGTACAGATTAAAAACTGCAATGTCTAATATAAAAATACACTGGGGATAGGATTATTAACAAATGAGACACTAGAGAAGAAAATGTTAGTAAACCCAAAATCATATCAATGAGAGTTATCAAAAACTGAAATATACAAATAAAAATACTTGAAAAATGAGCAGAGCGTAAGTGAGCTCTAGAAAAAATTCAAGTGACCTGATATACATGTAATTGGAGTCCATACAAAAAATTTCAATGATACTTGAAGAAATAATAACTGATTTTTTTTCTAATTTGATGAAAACTACAAACTCAGAACCAAAACGTTCAAACACTTCCAACCACAAGACATATGAAGAAAACTACATCAAGTCAAATTATCCTCAAATTACTAAACCAGCGGTCATAAAAAAAATTCTGAAAACTAGCCAGAGGGGGGAAAAGACGCATTATGTAGAATAACAAAGATAAGGATGATAACATTTTCTCTACATATAAGGAAGGCCAAGATAGTGGGACAACATCCTGAAAGTACTGAAAGAAAGAAAAAAAAACCTCATGAATGGAATTCTATACCTAATGAAGGTATCTTTCAAAATGGGTGAAATTTTTTCTCATACCTACAAAGCCTGAAAGAATCCATTATCAGCAGAGCTGTACTACAAGAAGTATTGAAGAAAGATCTTAGGTAGAAGAAAGTAATCTATACCAGGAATGGAAAGCACCACACATGGTAAAAATGGGTAAATGTAAAATACCTTTTTGTCATTTTAAGCTGTTAAAAGATAACTCCTTATTAAAAGCAAAAATAGCAATGTATTGTGAATTTATAACATATGCATAAGTAAAATCACACAAAGGTTAGGGTAGGAAGATGGAAATACACTGTTGTAAGGTTTTTATACTGTATGGGAAGCAGTATAATATCACTTGAAGATAATTAATTTAATAAATTAAAGATGTTTATATGCTAAGAAAACCAAAATAAAATTAAGGCAAATGATTCAACAGAGGAGATATAAAAATAGCTTTTAAAAAAACAAGCTATTTCTTTGAGATTAAAAAGGAGGTGATAAGCCTCTAGTCAAATTAGTCAGAAAAAAGAAGATCAAAAATACCAACATCAGAAAGAAAGATCACATAACCACAGGTCCTATAGATATTACCTTAGTTATCAATTACTACATAGCAATTATCATGAAACTTGGTAGCTTGAACCAGCAAATATTATCTCAGTTTGTAAGAGTCAGGAATTACATTTCTTCAAAAAGTTTAATTTCTCATGCACTCTCTCTTCAATGTCTTTCCAGGTTCTTCCCACTACTCATAATCTCTTTATTGATATAAAATTTTATTTGAAGTTTTTGTACTTTATCAGTTCTTTAACTATAATCCTGTTAAATAAGTCTTAAATACACAAGTACTCTGTTGAGTGAATGGATGCATGAAATTTTTTCTGCTGTTTATTCCAAAAATGCTTCCAAAGAGGTACCTCCTCATACTTTCCCTGCAGCTGTTCTAACATTAGATATCATTTGTCTTTTAACCTTTTCCAATTTGATAGTTATAATAGTTTTCTAGGGCTGCCATAACAAAGTACTACAAACTGAGTGGCTTAAACCACAGAAATGTATTATCTTACATTCTGGAGGACAGGTGTCTAAGAGCAAGGTGTCAGATGGATTGGTTCTTTCTGAGGACTCTGAAGAATAATCTATTCAATGCCTCGCCCTTAGCTTCTGGTGATTGGCTGACAATCTTTGGTATCCCTTAGCAGCAGCCTATAGTAGCATCTCTATCTCTGCATGCATGGTCACATGGCATTCTCCCTGTGTGTGCCTATGTCAGAATTTCTGCTTCAAACTAATACAATTGGCATAAAATAATATATTATTACTAGGGGCCCGGTGCACAAAAATTTGTGCACTCGGGGGGTGGGGGTCCCTCAGTCCAGCTTGTGCCCTCTTGCAGTCTGGGACACCTCGGGGGAGATGTCCACCTGCTGGCATGCCTGGCCAGCCTGGGTGAGGGGCTGAGGGCCATTTTCAGGCTGCCCACAGCCCCTTCAGGGTTGGTGCACTGGGGGGTGGGAGGGCTGGTGAGTGCAGGCCTGGACATTTCCCATCAGAGGGCCCACAATCGCACACACCTAGTGGGCCCCCACCACTGAGGGGACACACCTGGCGCAGAGTTGGGTGGTGAGCCAGGGGCGGACGCTGGTGCAGGATCCCTCGGTGGGGCCCTGCTGCTGAGCGAACACACCCGGGGTGGAGCCGGGCAGCGGACTGGCTTCGAATTCTCCCCACTGTGCAGCAGATGCTCCCGAACGCCCTGTGGAGGCCTCTGGGGGGCGGATGAAGGTAGCAGACCCTGGACGGGTGCTCCCGCACGCACCCAAGGAGGCCCCTTGGGCAAAGCCAGGCAGCGGACCCAGAACAGGCATTCCTGGACTCCCCAAGGAGGCCCCCGGGGGGCAAAGCCAGGCAGCAGACCCAGGACAGCTACTCCTGCATGCCCCACAGAGGCCCCTGCACTCCCGCATGCCCCGGGGAGGCCCCCAGGGGGCGGAGCCAGGCAGTAGACCCGGGACAGGTGCTCCTGGATGCCCCAAGGAGGCCCCCGGGGCATGGAGCCAGGCAGCGGACCCAGGATGGCTGCTCCTGCAAGCCCCGTGGAGGACCTGCTCTCCCGCATATCTGGTGGAGGCCCCCAGGGGGCGGATCCAGGCAGTGGACCCAGGACGGGAACTCCTGGATGCCCCGAGGAGGCCCTAGGCCGGACCCCCCCCCCCACTGAGCTGACACACCTGGCACAGCTATGCCGGCTGCGGAGGCTCCCAGTGCAAAGCCACCCTGCCGGCCTCCATCTTGGCTGGGTTAATTTGCATACAGCCGCTCTGATTGGCTGGTGGACATGACCGTGAGCAAAGGCTCAGCCAGCCTACGCAGGCAGTTGCAACAGAAGCCTCTGGTTTGCTGTAGCTCCATGGCTGCTGGCCTCCAACTTGGCTGAGTTAATTTGCATACAGCCACTCTGATTGGCTGGGAGGCATGGCTTGGCTGGTGGGCATGGCTGTGAGCAGAGGCTCAGCCAGCCTAGGCAGGCAGTTGCAACAGAAGCCTCTGGTTTGCTGTAGCTCCATGGCTGCTGGCCTCCATCTTGGCTGGGCTAATTTGCATATAGCCGCTCTGGTTGGCTGGGAGGCGTGTCTTGACTGGTGGGCGTGGCTTAGGTGTCTCGGGTAATGGTCAATTTGCATATTACTCTTTTATTATATTATGAAAATTCTATATTAGTCAGGGATCTCCAAAGAGAAGAGAGAGATTCATTATAAGGATTTGGCTCACACAGTTATATAGACAGAAGTCCCAAGGTCTGCAACCAGCAAGCTGGAGATCCAGGAGAGTCAATGGTGTAAATTCCTTTCTGAAAGCAGGCTGGAGACCCCAAAAAAACCAATGTTTCAGTTCAAGTCCGAAGGCTGGAAACAATGATCAGTGTCCCAGCTCAAATAGGCAGGCAGCAGGAGTTTCCTCTTACTCAGCCTTTTTACTCTAATCAGGTCTTTCACTGATTGGATGAGGCTGATTCACATTTAATCAGGTCTTTCACTGATTGGATGAGGCTGTCTTACATTAAAGAGGGCAATCTGCTTTACTCAGTAGTTAATCTAATCTAGAAACACCCTAAAACTCACATACCCAGAATGTTTACCCAGATGTCTGGGTATTCTGTGGCCTAGTAGAGGTGACATAAATTAATAATCAAAAGTTTGCATTTTAGCAATAATAAAATCATGTGATTTTGAAATGTTTGATGGTATTTTCTACTTCTTTTATGAATTGCTTGCTCATATCCTTTGCCTATTTTTCTATTGGAGGACCCATTTAAAAGCTCTATGCTTGTTTAATTAAAAGGCCATATAATCTAATTTAATAAAAAAGTAATATGCAATTTAACCATCACTCTGAGACACCTAAGCCATGCCCGCCAGCCAAGCCACGCCCACCAGCCAATCAGAGTAGCTGTATGCAAATTAACCTAGCCAAGATGGCGGCCAGCAGCCAGGGAGCTAGAGGGTTCTATTTGGAGGAAACTGCCTGCCTCAGCCAGCTCAAAGTAACAAAGTTTCAATTATAGAAGCCACAGAGCTGAAACAAAAGGAGGCTTCTTTACCTGCCTAGGCAGGCTGTGGCCTCTGCTCAAGGCAACAACATTTCAATTATAGAAGATAAATAAACCCCAGAAACCTGCTTCCAGCCAGCCTTGCTGGGACCTTTGGTCAATGGGAGCTGTGGCCAGATGCAAACAGCCATCAGCCCCTCACCCAGGCTGGCCAGGCATCCCAGTAGGGACCTGAACCCTGAAAGGGATGTGGGCAGCCTGAAAACGGCCCTCAGCCCCTCACCCAGGCTGGCCACACCCCCATGGGGTGAGGGTCTCCACTGGGGGTCTTGACCAGCCTGCAAACAGCCATCAGCCCCTCACCCAGGCTGGCCAGGCACGCCAGCAGCTGGACATCCCCTGAGGGGTCCCAGACTGCGAGAGGGCACAGGCCAGGCTGATGGACCCCCCCACCCCGAATGCACAAATTTTTGTGCACCAGGCCTCTAGTAACTAATAAGCATGTTGAGAGCAGATACAAGCACCCAGAATTCAAAACTTAGTTTTATTTTCAAATGTTATCTTCCCATTATTTTTCATTATGAAAGCTCATTTTTGCACAATAGTAGCCATAATATATAACTTTGTATTATGGTGTTTTATTTTACATCAACTATTAAAATATCATTTAACATTCTGATTCAAACTAAAAGTAAGGAAAAGGCAATTTGAAAAGAGGGCATTTGTTGAGGTCAAATCAAGTTAAAAAGAAAGCTCTTATAGCTTTACTAAATTTCCCCCATTTACTTCCTACGTAAGTGTTTTAGTCTCTCTTACTATTTTGCCTTTCACTCCGGAAATGGTTCAGGGCACTCCAAGATTAAACAATACAGCAAAGTCACCGGCTTTGACTCCTTCAGTAAATGCTCACTAGGGACAGGAACTTGTGCATTGAAAAAATATAAGAAGGTGTAACTTTGCCCCCTGGCAATGCTGACACTTTGTGTAAGCTTTGACAAGGTGAGACAGGTCCTCTTCTATCCTGGCAAATCTTGCTCACTACAAATGGGAGATACATACTCTTCCTTGAATAGAGGTAGGCCCAGAACATAAGAGTCTGGAAAACAGTGTTTTGTTTTTTTAGAAAAAGTCTCATCCAATCAAGTCTGAAAGTCACATGTGTAACAAAGAACCTTTCAGACATGCTGAGCCCAGCTTGTGTGAAAGGCTGCCTTTCTCCAAGGGGCTCAGGTTACTTCCCTTGTACAATAAGCAGTTATTTCTTGAAAGACACAGCTGCAGACCAGCTTGAGGCATTTTTTATTGAGCAAGAAAGCCTAGGGCATTAGAAAAGAAGCTGCACTTAGAAGTAGAGACCAAGGAAACTGGAGAAGGGGAGTGATTTCCTCAAGTTTATACCTGTTATGAGTACTGGGACAAGGATTCCAGTCTTCTGTTTCCTTGTATGTTAAAAAGAATTATTGTCTTGAATACTCTTTAAATTTAAGGTACTATCTAATCTACTGGTTGTTAGACTGAGTTCAAGTTGTGGATTTGCCTCTTATTACATATACTAGATGCTCGGTGCAGCCCAGCCTGAACCCTCTCCAATCTGGGACCCCTTAAGATCAGACCTAAACTGGCAGTTAGACATCCTTCTCACAATTCGGGACTGCTAGCTCCCAACCACTCACTTGCCTGCCTGCATGATTGCCCCTAATCACTTCTGCCTGCTGGCCTGATCACCCCCTAACCACTGCCAGCCTGATAGACAAACTAACTGCTCCCCTGCTGGCCCGGTTGCCCCCAACTGCCCTCCCTTGCCAGCCCAGTTGCCTCCAACTGCCCTCCCCTGTTGGCCTGGTCTCCCCCAACTGCCACCCCCTGCCGGCCATCTTGTGGCTGCGGGCACTACCATCTTTGAGGGTGGAGCAGTCAATTAGCATATTCCCTCCTTACTGTCTGTGGGCACTGCCATCTTTGTGATGGCATGAGGGTCAATTAGCATATTCCCTCTTTATTAGATAGGATGCTAGTTATTGCCTGGCTGGTGTAGCTTGGTGGTTGCACATCCCCTGCCAGCCTAATCCAGGAGGTCACAGTTTGATTCTCAGTCAGGGCACACGCCTGGGTTGTGGGCTTGATCCCGGTGTAGGGTGTGCAGGAGGCAGTCAATCAATGATTCTCTCTCATCACTGATGTTTCTATCTCCCTTCCTCTCCCTTCTCTAAAATCAATAAAAATAGTTTTTTAAAAAATAATGCTAGTTATTACTATTAATTTAATGTTATGTGCTAGGCATTGAGCTTAGAATTTTATATACATTACAACTTGTGGCATAGTTCTTTATCTGTAAAAAGCACAGGTAGTTAAACATTTTAACAAAATGATCCTATCTAATAAGAGGCAATATGCTAATTGACCCTCCACCATCACAAAGATGATGGCACCCACAGCCAATAAGAAGAGAATATGCTAATTGACTGCTATGCCCTCAAAGATGGCAGCACCCACAGCCACAAGATGGCAGCACCCAGTCCCCCCCTCAGCTCCACCAGCGTGCCTGCCTCCAGAGACCCCCAATCCCCTTAGGCCCCAGCCACCCAGGGCAAGCCAGAGGCACAGGTAACGAGAGCCGGCCAAGGCTTGTGCTCCCAGCAGTGGCAGCAGCAGAGGTGTGGTGGGGCATCACTTTCCCTGATTGATGGGTCGCCTCCCACCCCTGAGGGCTCCCAGACTGTGAGAGGGGGCAGGCCGGGGTGAGGGAACCCTCTCCATGCATGTATTTTCATGCACCGGGCCTCTAGTTATTATTATAAAAAATAATAACCTTTTCACTAATATAGATAAACCTTTGCTTTTCCATTTCATCATAGAATTATAAAAATGTTAAAATTATAGGATCTTACTCACTCACTGAATTTAAAGAGATGGGAAAAGATATTTCATGAAAATGGAAACAAAACAACACAAGGTTGCATTATGAAGTTAGATACTGCTGTAAGTGACTGGTGGTTGATTTTAGAGAGATCTCTGAAGACCCTATTAGAATGAATCTCATACCTTTTTACCTGAGGATGAGACAGAAGTTTTTACTCATTAGATTTCATCTCCCAGTGGTCAAGCATTGCCCATGGGATGTTAATTATTACATACTTCTGAGTTATTCATGTATCACTGCTAAGTGGGTTGCACAGGCATTCCATGCTAGTGTATTAAAGGAAACTGAGGCAAGAAGTATGAAATTCTGACTGAGGGTGAGGTGTTGTCCAGGTGTACCTGTATGAAATTAATCAAAATCTACTTAGAATTGGCTAGCATCAAGGTGCTAGAGTCTAAAATTGGGCCAAAATTATAAGTAGCAGTTTAAGAAGTTTCCAATACACTGTAAACATGTCAGTTTCTGCTAATCTATCCATGGTTATGGGCTGAATTGTGTCCTCCTCATCTAATCTAATAAAAGAGTAATATGCAAATTGACCATCACTCCAAGACACCTAAGCCATGCCCACCAGCCAAGCCACACCTCCCAGCCAATCAGAGTGGCTGTATGCAAATTAACTCAGCCAAGATAGAGGCCAGCAGCCACAGAGCTAGAGTAAATAGGAGGCTTCTGTTGCAACTGCCTAACTAGGCCGGTGGGCCTCTGCTCAAACAACAATGTTTCAATTATAGAAGCCATGGAGCTGAAGCAAACAGGAGGCTTCCATTGCCTACCTAGGCCTCTGCTCAAGGTAACAAAATTTCAAGTATAGAAGATAAATAAATCCCAGAAACCTGATTCCAGCCAGCCTTGCTGGGACGTTGGGTCAATGGGAGCTGTGGGCAGCCTGCAAACGGCCCTCAGCCCCTCACCCAGGCTGGTCAAGCACCCCAGTAGGGACCCAAACCTTGAATGGGCTGTGGGCAGCCTGAAAACGGCCCTCAGCCCCTCACCTAGGCTGGACAGGCACCTGAGCTGGGCTGAGAGACCCCGCCCCCCAACTGCACAAATTTTTGTGCACTGGGCCCCTAGCAATTCATAAGTTGAAGTCCTAACTCATAGTACCTTAGAATGCGACCTTATTTTGAAACTACGAGCCCAGCATGCAAAATCACGTGGCCTGCCCACCTACCCGCTGCCCAGCCTTGACACCTGAACCTCTCCCTGCAGACCTCCAGTGTACCTGGCCCAGCATCCCGACCACTCTGGCCTTCTCTGTACACTTCAAACCCCACCCTCAGTCCCATAAATCACCTCAGGCTGGTCTCACCTTCTCTGGGTGCCTCTCTGCTTCCTCCTTGTCTCTGGAGCAACGTGGTGGCTCTGCCTCATCATGGCACCAGAGGAGAGCATGGAAACATCCTGCCTGCTGTGCTGTGCTCCTTCCTCAGGCAGGTGAGCAGTGGGGCACTCTGAGTGTGAGCAGTGGGTGGCAAAGGACCAGCGAGGGGGGAGCTATGGGCTCTCACCCCTGCCCTCCCAGGCACAGGCCTCCTCTGGGCACCTCCCCACTTCCACCCCATCTCTGGGAGCAACATCCTGCCACACATGCACAGGCAACCTCCTCCTTAGTGGTCGTGACTGTGACACCGTTAGGACCAATTAGCATATTATCTCTCTCTCTCTCTCTCTCTCTCTCTCTCTCTCTCTCTCTATATATATATATATATATATATATATATATATATATATATGGTCATTGCAGATGTGATTAGTTAAGTAGTTCTTAAGTAAGAGTATGGTGACCCAATAATCCAATATGACTAGTATCCTTATCAAAAAATGTGGACATAAACATTCACATAGGGAAAACATGAAGACTAGTTATACTGCCACAAACTAAGGAAACACCAAAAGTTAAGAGAAAGGAAGAGTTCCTTCCCTAGTTTCCCTAGAGGAAACATGGCTCTGTTTACATAAAACTCAGACTTTTAGCCTCTGGAACTTTGAGACAATAAATTTCTTTTGTTTAAGCCACCCAGTTTGTGATACTTTGTTATGGCAGCCTTAGGAAAGCAATACTAGTACATCCACAATCGCTGTCCATGAGGGTATCATCTGCACTTCTGCATTTCTAACAAGGTCTGCAGGCAGTTCTATGAGCATTCCAAGGTTAAAAAACCTGGTCGAGGATGAAAGGAGAGTAAATGCAAGAGTTGATACCAAGGTACATACAAATTGACAATGTGGGGAAGTAGAAAATAAGGTCCCTTAAAATGAATCCTGCCTAATAAAGAGGAGAGAACAGATTCAGAGGCATATGTAGATTTGGAGATTGAAGTTGAGGTAGATAGATAGGGAGGGAGGAAGGGAGGGAGGGGAGGGAGGGGAGAGAGAGAGAGAGAGAAAGAAAGGCAAGGCAAAAGAGAGAAGGAAAAAAGAGAGGTGTAATAGCACAGAAAGTAGTTTACTGACAGACACACAACAATTGAGAAGGGTTTCTTAATATATAAATATATACTTTTTAAATTTACTTAACTTGAATGACTTTTTATATATATTTATTGATTTCAGAGAAGAAGGGAGAGAGAGAGAAACATTAATGATGAGAGAGCATCATGGATAGGCTGCCTCCTGCACACACCCTACTGAGGATCAAGCCCACAACCCAGGCATGTGCTCTTGACCAGAATTAAACCTGGAACTCTTTGGTCCACAGGCCAAAGCTCTATTCACTGAGGCAAACTGGCTAGGGCTTGAGTGACTTTCTTTTACAACTAAATAACTCTTGACTAATAGAAATAACCACTGATAGAATGTAGGTTCAATGAGGATAAGAATTGTGTCTGTTTTATTCACACCAAATAAAGCTGAGCACAAAACAGGAGCTCAATAAAGGCATGCATAAAGCTATAAAGTTAGGGATATGACTCAAGCAAAAATATGATTTTGTCATCGCTTTCAGCTACATCCTGATTTGAAGGGTTTATAGATAATAGGGAAAGTACAGCAGGATATCTTCCATTTGCTCCTCCAAATCTGTTCTCCATCATTTTTCATCCTGCTCTCTGCCTGGAGAGCCAGATCTGTGCAAACTATTTCAATCTTTTCAGTGTCCTTTAGTTTTCATTTGGCTTTGGCTCATTAAGACCTTTAGAAGATCAGGAAGAAAAGTAAGTGGGGTCAGGGTATTTATTTCCATATCTCCCTCCCTGCTAGATTGCCTTGAGCTGTATGGGCTCCCTAACCAAAGGCAACCTTCTCCATAAGTCTTTCACCTTCCGGGTTCTACTGAATGCTTTCTCATCTCCCTTCAGGATGGGCAATAGCAACATCTTTGCAGTTATCAACACCAAAGTCTGTGTTTCCTGCAGAATCTTTTATGGTTCTCCTATATCCCACCCACATCTTTAAATGGTGACTTTATTAATCCCTCCTTAAATTATCCTTATTCAAAAATATCATCAGTTTCCTGCTGGGTTCCTAACTAATATAGGAAAAATTCAAATTAGCTTCTTTCCAAAATAATCCCTCTAATATGTGTCTTGGCCTCTGAAAATTATAGTTCATTGAAAATGAATTCATTTAAAATATCTAAAGAGTGAAAAAGGCAAATATTTATACAAGAAGGAAGATTACATTTTATCTAAGAAATTCCTCTGCAGATATATCTGATGGCTATAGCAAAGAAAACCCAGTGACTGATATTTTTTCAAACATGTCCTTTTGCATGCATGAACCAACTACCCATAACAATCAGCATGTTATTCTGAAGATGATCACTGATTTATAGACCTGGGAAAGATGTAAAAATCCATAATAACTCTATTTGTTTTTTGCATGGAGCCATTTGTAACACATTTTTCTTCTTGTGTCCATAATAAATATCTGGTGTTAGAGATGGGGTGGGGGAAACTGAGAAATTATTTCCCCCAAATTGCTTGGTTTTTTATATACTGCAATTAGTCTGATTATTTAAATCATCTTATTTAGATACATTTTAAATGAATGGAGCCTTAATTTTGGGTTCTTTATCCCAAGGAATTCTGATTCTTTGAAAAAACATATGAGGATTTACAAGTATGTGAGCGATACCATTTCTCATAAAATACATCAGAAGACTGGGTTTTCCTTCTGCACCTGGCAGAGACTGTTCTATCCAGGCCAATCAGCAGTTAAAATGGCCACAACTTGAACTTTAGCTAGACCTTGAGGCAAGAATCAAGTTTATCTTGTTTATAACTTTATGGCAAGTGCCATACGAGACACTCAAGAAATATTTGTGGAAAGAATTAATCACCAAAATATCATAGAATATGCAAAGGGAAAACATGAGAAACATGGGACTTCTTTTCCCTAGAGTTTTATTTGGATGAGGATACTTCTTCTTTATTTTGGATGAGGAATTGGGCTGCTGGAGTCTAGTTTAGTTTTACATGTAATTACATGCTAAGTGTTCAGCACTAAATCATAAGAGAGAAACAAAAAACATAGCCTCAGCCTTCACAGAGTTTATAGGATTTTATAGCTCTTTATCTTGGCTTTCTCTTTTATTTTCTTTTATGGCCTCAAGATATTTTGAAGAATTATTTAACATGCATCATAGCCAGGGCTTACATGTCCTCTATTTGCACCTCAAGCTACCCATTCCTCCAAAATGTGAGCTAGCAGCAGTTGTCAAACTTATCTAATGCCTTCCTTGTTTCTATCCTTTATTTTTTTACTCCATTAAAAAGTGAGTGGCTAATGAACACAGATAAAATTGAAAACAAAGAGAAGCCACTTGGAAATGTGCACATTTTCTCAATGGAAAGGTGAGATGAGATAGTTAATAGTGACACTGGGGTGCTTTAGCTCTGGCAAAGGCCTTGGCAGCTTTCTCAGCAAAAGTGCATTCCAAAAGTAATTTCACAAAAGATTTAATAAAAGGCTAGAACAGGTGCAGAATGTTAAAGATAAATGAACATTGACTTCACTCTTGGTATTTAACCAAAATGTAATATTTCTTTTATATTACAACCTTTGAAAAGCTGAGTAACCAAATCCCACATCAATACTATTTTCAGCATCCTTGAACAACATCCAGAATATTAAAAGTGCATGTCGGAGGTGGGTGGAGGTAGAAGAGGGCACAGAAGGGACAAATGGTGATGGAAAAAATTAAATTAAACTTTATAAAAGGCATGTCATTCTTTCAGATTTATCATTAACATCTGAGTATTTGTTTTTAAATATACGTAAATAATCTAAAACCTGGAATGAAGATCTACTTGAGATTTCTAATGTTGAAATTCTATCAGTCCACTAAAATATAAATATACTAGGGGCCCAGTGCACAAAATTTTGTGTACTTGGGGGGGGGGTCCCTTAGCCCGGCCTGTGCCCTCTCAAAGTCTGGGACCCCTCAGGGGATGTCCACCTGCTGGCATGCCTGGCCAGCCTGGGTGAGGGACTGATGGCTGTTTGCAGGCTGCCCACAGTCCCTTCAGGGTTCAGGTCCCTACTGGGGTGTCTGGCCAGCTTGGGTGAGGGGCTGAGGGCTGTTTGCAGGCTGGCCACAGCTCCCATTGACCCAACATCCCAGCAAGGCTGGCTAGAATTAGGTTTCTGGGGTTTATCTTCTATAATTGAAACTTTGTTACCTTGAGCAGAGGCCACAGCCTGCCTAGGCAGGCAATGAAGCCTCCTGTTTGCTTTAGCTCTGTGGCTTCTATAATTGAAACTGTTGCCTTGAGCAGAGGCCACAGCTGACCTAGGCAGGCAGTTTCCTCCATCACTGACCTCCTGTTTGCTCTAGCTCCGTGGCTCTTGGCTGCCATCTTGGCTGGGTTAATTTGCATATCACTGCTCTGATTGGCTGGTGGGTGTGGCTTGGCTGGTGGGCATGGCTTAGGTGTAATGGAGTGAGAGTTAATTTGCATATTACTCTTTTATTAGATTAGAAGATACTTCTTATTGTAAGATCAAAACATAATACAATGTTTAAAAGATATTTTGGCTAGTATTTCAGCATTCATAAAACTGAGTTATCTCAAAATAGGACATTTTTATAGTCATTATTTTTGCCCAGTCATTGTTTTCTCATTAAGAGCCTTGAAATAATAGGAGGAACCATAAGTACCCAAAGGTGAAATGTGACAGAGTATGTGAATCTTGGGGAAGAACAGATTTTCATAGATAAGAGCTCAAGAAGTGCTGTCCCTTGGTTGGAGCACACTTAGAGATTTCCAACTTGAGGAAGATGAAGCTCAGAGAGCACGGGGTGACAGCCCTGCAGCTAGTAGAAAGTATTATATATGTTCTCCCTTTCCCCTCATTGACTCTCCCTGCCCCCACCTTCAGCACCCTATTGTCTGTGTCCATGGATGATGCATCTATGCATGCAAGGCCTTTGGTTGCTCTCTTCCCACCCACCTACCCTTCCCCACCTTACCTCTGAGATTCGTTAGTCTGTTCCATGCTTCTATGTTTCTGGATCTATTTGTTCCTCAGTTATTTTATGGTGACTTAGGCTAGTCCCTCTGGGAACAGTCTGGATTGTAATTTTAAAGTCTTTTCCCATACAGACCCAAGGATCGATGACTGTGATCTCTTTCTCCTCTCACAGGTGACAATATTAGATACATGTAAATTAGGTGACAAATTTATTGTCACAGAGCTAAGTTAAACCAAAGTATACCATTCTTCAAGAAATAAAGATGAGATAATTAAATGAGAAACTGACCTCTGGACAGGCATGATATTAATAATAAGTAAACAAATCTTTTGTATTAACATTGCACAACAGTCATGGATAATTAGAACCCCATGCTCTTTGAATATAAACACTCATCCTCCATTTAGGATAGTGGTTTTCACACTGTGCAACTCATAGCCCTCTCAAGGATACAATGTGGGGATAACAGAAATTTGGGCAACTGACTTCCTCTGCTTCAACCAGAACATTCCCTTATCCCCACTCAATCCATTTCATATATTGAGGGAAAACAAAATCACATTTACACACACACACACACACACACACACACACTCCACATTTTTTCTCACTCTAAGATAAGTAGAGGTGAGACATAGCTATACTACAAGTCTCCTGACATGAGGTACTGAGAAAAACATAACATCACTTCATTGGCATTCCTGACAAAAATGTACAATCTATTCTATTTGTGAGAAAACAAGCACACCAACTCAAATTGAGGGACATTCTGTGATGTGCTAGAGTTGGATCATGCATGCAGCTCATGAGACTGTGCACAGTTCTTTCCAAAGACACATCCACCAATATCACATTGGCAGCTTAACATCAGCCACCATGGGAACAGTTATATCATGGAAATTGTCAAATACTATATAGCAGGATTTTTTCAGAAATATAACTATTAAACATTTACTCGATCACTAATGGATATTCTACAAATAATTGGCCCATATTCTCCAAAAATGTCAGTATCATAGAAGATAAATAATGTTGAAAAAAATGTTCCCTATTAAAAGAAACTAAAGAAACACAGCAGCTAAGCACATACATACTCATGACTTGGTTCCTGGACAGGAAAAAAGGTTGTTCTCAATGATATTATTAAAATAATCTGTAAAACTGAAATATGAATTTTAGATGAGATTAAATTAAAATGTGTCTTTCCTAAGAACAAGGATATTTTCTTACATAACAATAGGGTAATGATAAAATTCAGGAAATGTAACATAATACAATATTGCTCATGGGTAACAGAGTATGATATATTCAGCATATGTTCAAATAGTTCAGAAAAAGTATTACTTTTATATTAAAAAAAACAATAAACCAATCTGGCAAAATGTTTCCAACTGCTGCATTAGGATAAAGGTATTCAGAAATCTTAGTATTCATCCTGCAACTTCTTGTAAAATTGCTACATATATACTTTTTATTTTGAGAAAATTTCAAACATATGGGGGAACCCATTAAACCTTGGCAATCTTCAAATAAATAGTATATGATAAAACAATACAATCACATTTTAAACCACTAAAATAATAGAATCATTTAAAATGATAAAACACAATGCTAGCAAGTGAGGTGGAAATGCTTGGTGGATTTTAAATTGCCAAAAGTATTTTGGAAAGCAATCCACCAATGTCTCAGAAGCTGTATAAACATTCATAACCTTTTGACCACATAGTTCCTCTTCTCGAATTTGAGACTGCTCTATAGTGCAAAAACTGCAAACCAGCACCATTGTCTTATAGGAATACAATTGAGTAAATCCTGGCACAGAAACCTATAACAAACTATTATTATGAAGACTGTGTAACAACATGAAAAAAGTATTTCATGTAGAAAATCAAAATATAAAATCTATAACAATAAAATTTTAATATGCTAATTAGATCAGATGTCCTTCCAGATGAAGCCAGGGCTGCGAGGGAAGCCTAGGTCCTGGGTGCCAGAGGGAAGCTGGTGCCAGCAGACAGGGAAGGAAGGCCTACTCTTGCATGAATTTCGTGCATCGGGCCTCTAGTATTCTATAATTACAAAAGTTATTTAAAATATTTATAAGAATAAGTAGTGGAAAGGAACACAGAAAATGAAAGCAGTCATTCTATTAGTATGATGGAATTCAAGGAGAGATATTATTTACTTTTAACTTGTGATTTATAGTTATGTGGTTATAAATATTATAACTTATAACTTGTGATTTATGTTTATAAATATTATAACATTAAACTATAAAAAATAAGTTCAGGTTGGGATTTGAACTCGCAACACTGACTTCACCACATTATTTTCCCATGGCCTAAAGCTGCATTGGGAAATAGGAAGTTCAGATATTTGCGGACCATTGGTGATCCCTTCCTCTCTTTTTGGCACCCTTCTTTCTAATGTCCCATATATCAAGTGCATGCCCAGTGCTTTCAAACAGCTAAGGAAAGTACATGTCACATGCAGGTATTCCCCACTAAACATGAAATGTCACGCTTCACATTTTCATAATAATCAGGAAGTGTTTACAGAATACAGCCACAAAACCAAGTTCATCCTAGGTGCTGCAAGTTTCAAAACAAAACTATAGGGGAAAGAACACATAATAAAGTAATTCCTAACAGCGAATTTCAAAGATACAGCCAGAAGAGAGGATAGAAGAGACTTTCCTAGGGAATGATGTCATAGGAGCAGCCAGGTTCATGTAACACTTCTGATCAGAGCAGTGTGCCTCACACAGACTTCACACATATGCTATTTTTCTTCCTCCATGCCCCAGTCAGTTCAGGCACAAGCAAATTTGATGTCATTCTTCATTCTGAGTTTTTCTTTCTCCCAGTCACTTGTTCATAAATTTTCTTCTCTGCATCATTGAAATCTGTCTCAGCATTCTTGATAAATTCCTTATGCCCTTACTTCTTGCCATCCATAACATTATCTCTTTCTTTTCTAGAGATCCTCTTGATATTCAGCTTTAAAAACTTTGGCCAGTGTTTTCTCACTGTTCATCTTCTTACAAATGAAGAAAAAACTCTGTTTTCCAACTAATTGGATCATCTCCATGCATTTTTAAGGAAGGGTGAAAAATGGTCAAGCTTGCTTTCAATGTCTTCAAGGCATCTCTTCAGCTGTTTTTCTAAACTCCATTCTCCTCTCCCTCATTAGCTCATATTTCTTCCCCTGCAAACTGAAGAGTCAGGGTTGGTAGAGAGAATGTGGGACAGGCTGTTTTGACAAGTGAAATTATGAGGAAGATGTTCATTGTAGCCATAAAGCAGCTGTTTTGGAAGTTTTCCTCTGAAATAGTTTGGTAAACATAGAGAGCACTTGATGCAATCATATTGCTTACAGTCAGTTTGTAACAAGAATGGGCATAAATATTGCTTTTTAAATTCTCTGTCTACACATACAATGAGCTTGCAAGCAGAGTAATAGAGAGACCTGATCATTTTAGTGGGGATATACCCTTTATGCCATAGGATTGGCCAATGTAGAGGCTGGTCAAGTATCTTCCAGTTACCAAAGAGGAGCTGACCCTAAAATAGACCACCATCTCTTCATCATCTGTGCTGCCTCATTCACCCTAACGCCCTTCTTCCTTCTACTTCCCTCTTCTAGTGGATGTGATTTGTGCATAACCCAACCTTATAGGCCACTCTTATGTTCTGGCTTTAGTCAACTACTCCCAGCTGTTTCAGGTAGTATATGGAGTCCAATCTGAACTGTAGAGACTGCTGAGTTGTTGTATGAAGAAGAATCCTATCTAATAAAGAGGGAATATGCTAATTGACCCTCACACTGTCACAAAGATGGCAGCACCACAGCCAATAAGGAGGGAATATGCTAATTGACTGTCAATCCTTCAAAGATGACAGTGCCACAACCAATAAGGAGGGAATATGCTAATTGACTGTCCAGCCCTCAAAGATGGCAGCAGCCATAGCCACAAGATGGCAGCGCTCAGTCTCCTCAGACCCCCAGCTGCCCAGGGCTGGTCTGAGACATAAGCAAGCCTCAGATGGCAGCTTCCCAGATGCCGCAGGGCTGGCCCGAGGTGCAGGTAAGCCTCAAATGGTGGCAGTTCAGCCGCCCAGGGCTGGCCAAGGCTTGCCGTACTGGCAGTGGCAGCAGCAAAGGTGTGATGGGGCATCGCCTTCCTGTGATCGCCACGTCACCTCTGAGGTCACATCCTCCCACCCCTGAGGATTCCCAGACTGTGAGAGGGGGCAGGCTGGGCTGAGGAAGCCCCCCTCCAGTGCATGAATTTTCATGCACCAGTCCTCTAGTTCATTAATAATAGGTATATTTAGCCAATGTTGTATTTCATTCTCCTTGGTTTAGTGCCTTTAGAATTCATTCTCATATGTGTTTTCCAGATTATCACTGATACAATCTAGTAAAACCTTGCCATTTTACCAATGTTTAAGTTATTTTCTCCCTTGCAGTTATGGGCCTGGATGCAATGGGGGGGGGGGGTGGTGGTAGTAAGTTTTTATGAAATTTGGTATTCCTTTGCAAGGTTACTTCCTCCAACGAAGTTAATACAGGGTTTTCAAGCAAGAGAAGAGCCACATCCACTCTGAGACAAGTGCCCCAGTGTCTTCGCAGGTCCACATTCACAGTTTGGTGGTTCTCACTCTGAATGCCAAATTGTGTCTCATGTCTTCTCTCCTTACTGCCCAGATGATATTCACATATACACATACAGCACCTTTTGTCCCTTTGATATTTCATGGCTTTTCTCCTTAAGCTTGTCACTAGGTGCCATCTTTTATTGATCTTCCATTTTTATCTAGAATTTCTCAAGTTGAAAAGTACACTAGACATGACCCTGGATTCTATACCACATAGAATAGATCTTCAATGGCTTCATCCTGACAAGAGGCAGCTAAAGCTGAGTGACTAGAGCATGGGGACAGATGCCAGGTTTCCCACACTGACCTTGGGATGCTTTATTCATCCATGTAAAGAGGGTTTCAACATGTATATACATATCACGCTTCCCTAAGTACTTGTTTGTGGGGACTTATGGAGCAGATCCATTAGGGGTAAATAAAGACATTAAATCCTTTGTAAATGGTAATAAAACTCCTAGCCCTAAGTCCTAGAGTGAATTTCTTGAAATCACACATTTAGAACTATGTTCTATATTCAGATTTGTATCTATCTAATTCCCATTGCAGTCTCCTCTATGGACAGAGGAGGAAATGCATCATGCTTGCATTCAAAATAAGATTAGGTAGAAAAATCTCCACATATAGTAATAATAACCAAGGTAGAAATACCCATTTAATCTCTGTTAGAAAAGCAAGAATCAGCAATTGGGAAGCAGCATGAAGTACGGAGTTACTGATTATTGTTCATTCTCTCGGGGGCACTTAAAATCAAACCATGTATGTCAGCATCCCAAGATGAGGTCATTTAATCAGGCAGTATCTGGTTCTTCATCCGAATATACAACCCCAAAACTTGGGAGCCTGCACATATTTAAAACAAAGTGTCATGCTTTAGGAATTAGACATATGTTTGTGGTAAGGTACTTTGCTGCCATGAATGTTATTTCTTTTTCTAATTAATCAAGTTCACTAGGTTCCACTTACATGATTTAAAGAGACAGACCTTCAACGAAGCATCTATTTAATTATCACACCATTAATAGGGTAATTCTTGTCCATGCTTCTGCTTGAAGTTGGGAATTAATTCTTAGTTTCTAGTAGAAAACAATCCCCTAGCCTAATGCAAAACAAAATCATGTAAAAGCAGAGTTCTTTCCTCTTCCAATTCATTTGCAATTCTAATGTTCACTCTCATATATTTCAAGCACTGATGTATGATGAAGCTGTTTATTTTATGGAGTACATTGTGGCATGATTATTTTTCCCCCTTCTCTCTTCTTCATTCCCTCAGGAGCACTTAAAATCAAACAGTCTAATTCACCATAAACTTGATTTTCACATTTTCTTTGCAATGATTATGAAATTTTTATAAAAATTAAAATTTACTATAGCCTGGCTGGTGTGCTCAGTGGTTAGCGACAACCCATTACCAAGGAGGCCACTGGTTCAATTCCTGGTCAGGGCATAGGTCAGGGTTACAGATATGATGCCCAATAGAGGGTGTGCAGGAGATAGCCAATCAATGTTTCTCTCTCAGTGTGCCTACCTCTCTGTCATTCTCCCTTCCTTTCTCTCTAAAAAAATCAATTAAAACATATTTTTTAAAAATTTATTATAACAACAAGGAGTTTTCACTGTTTTTTTTCTGGTTTTAATAATATTAAGATATTAACTAGTACAATGAATACAATAGTTATATTGATGAGCTCTCATTTGTATGAACTATAACAAAATTATAAGTAAAATTCAGTTAGTTTTGGAAAATCCTAACTCCCAAATAATGTAGGGCTGTTTATCATGGGTAGTACGTTGCTTAAAAATCGCTTTCCTAGAAAATGCATGATTGAAGATGCTAACAGTGTCAGATAATCAAATCCCATCAAAGAAATGTATGTATTACTAAATTTTTATTGGTGCCTTAGAGTTCCTTAATTATATAACAAACACTGTGGCCTTGGGTTGAAAGCATATTGCCAAGTCATTCCAAAGTAATGGAGCAAATGCTATTTTGTCTGAAGAAAGAATGGCATAAAAGGACTCTCTGCCACTTCTTTTTTTAAAATTAGTAAACAAGTCTCCAGCTCCCCTGTGACACAGAGGTAGAAGAAATACAACCCAAGTTATACCTCCTTGCTTAACAAAAATGTGTAGTGCAGGGGTGCTTTTCACTGCAGTCTTCCGAGAGTGCACCAGACCTGGGCACAGAAAGAGCCCTTCATGAGATAAGTAAATAATGTATTCGGCATTTCTAAAAGGTTACAGTAAATTTGTATTATGTTTATAGATGTAAGAATTAAGAAGCCTTGTTAAAAACAATAAAATAAAAAAAACAACCTTTTTTGCCTAGGTAAGTAAATGCACAGAAATTGTTATTCTAGCAAAACCATTCCATTGAAAAATATATGTTAAAAGTCAATGGTGGTTATATCATCAAAAATAATTTTTTATCTCTTTAAAAATTTTTTTCAATTACAGTTTACATTCAATATTACATCGTATTAGTTTCAGGTGGTTAGATAATGATATATTTTACGAGTGTTCCCCCTGATATTTTCAGGACCCAATAGGCACCATACATAGTTATTACATTACTAGAGGCCTGATGCACGAAATTCATACACTCAGGGAGGTGGTCCCTCAGCCTGGCCTGCACCCTCTCACAGTCCTGGAACCTTTGGGGTATGTCCAACAGTCGGACATCCTTAGCACTGCTGGAGGCTTCTGGCTGAGGGGCACTCCCCCTGTGGGAGCACACTGATGACCAGGGGGCAGCTTCTGCATTGAGCGACTGCCCCCTGGTGGTCAGTGCACATCATAGTGACCAGTCCTTCCACCAGTTGGTCAATTTGCATATTAGCCTTTTATTATATAGGATTGACTATATTTCCTATGCTGTACTTTACATCTCCTTGACTATTTTGTAACTACTGATCTGTACTTCTCAATCCCTTCATCTTTTTCATTGAATCCCCTCCGCTCTGGCAGCCATCAGTCTGTTCTCTGTATCTGAGTCTGCTTTTGTTTTGTTTGTTCATTTATATTCTTTAGATTCCAAATATAAGTGACATCATATGGTATTTGTCTTTCTCAACTGACTTCACTTAACATAATACCTTCTAGGTCCATCCATGCTGTTTCAAATGGTAAGATTTTGTTCTTTTTTTATAGCCTTAATAACATGCCATTATATGTAGTTTTTTATCCAATTGTCTATTTGATGGGCACTTGAGTTCTTCCATAGCTTGACTATTGTAAATAACAAACAATGAACTTAGGGGTGCATAAATTCTTTCAAGTTAGTGCTTTGGGTTTCTTCAGATATATATCCAGATTTTTTATGTATAATTTGATAACTAAATTAGGTCTACCTTCAAATCACTTCAAAAGAAGGAATTAGAAAGCACATGATTTCCAAATGGATTTGATATCCAGTCAATTCAGTCATTCATGTTTTCATTTTCTGAGAAGTATGTAAAAAAGGCTTTACTAAATTTTGTAAAATGGCAAATTATTCCTGCTATTTTTTTCACTTAGAGGCACCTCATGTAATATCACAAACCCAGAAAGGATTGGGTAAATTAAAATATTGTTATTTTATCACATATATTAAATACTGACTTTATTTTATTACATAAATTAAATAATGTTTTCACTAAAACCTTGTAGCTGAAAACATACACTAAGACAGTCTCACTCTCTATCTCATTGAGAATATAAAGCATAGAAGAAATGAGCTTTGTAAAAGATTAATGTTTCCCATAATGCTTTATAATTTTTTTCAATATTCATATTCTTAGAGAGACAGAGTATGAAACCTTGTTATGAATTATCTACTGGGTGAAATAAGGCATGGTATCTTCATCTCCCTCTTCCCCCCACCCCCGTGCTCCTATAAAGTCCAGGAAAATAACGGTCCTGTTCCCTACAGAAGAAATCTTGATGACACATCCTTAGATTTTAGTCCTGTCCCCAGAAGCAGAACCTGAGATAAAGATTCATGTGTCAGTGATCTATCATGGAAGTAAGTGCAACCAGTAGGAAGCAATCAGGGAGTGAGGGAAGCAGAGCAGAGTTGGGAAAGAAACAAACCAAGAGTGAGATTCTAGGTAATCACAATCTTGGGGGATTCTGGAACGTAGATCACACCAAAGTTTGCCCCACCTCAAGGTGGCGGGGGTGGGGGGCGTTGTACTGCTGTACCAATCAGCCCTTGGCTATGGGCCACCCTTGGGCACATAAACTGCCAGGCACAGTCGGCTCTCAATATCTTCAGATGAGGCAATGCTAACAGTTCAAGGGTACTTCTATAAGGAAAGCTGCAGGTATAAATCATTAAGAGCAGAACACACAGAAGGTGGGGTTTGGACAGTCTGTATAGGGAGCTAGACAATAGCAGTAATATCATTCAGTACATTTTTTAAATTATCTTTATTGTTAAAAGTATTACAGATATCCCACTCTCCCCCACCCCCTCCTCCACTCCCCATCCTAATATATAAAAACCCAGGGTCCATAACATCCAAAATGAAAGAAGGCTCAACCGACCAGAAGTCGGTCCTGCCAGTTAGTGCTGGGTTGCTGTGGTGACCCAGCACTGACTGCCAAGGGGGCTGCGGATCAGGCCTGAAGAGAGAAGCAGGGTCTGATCTGTAGCCTCTGTGGCAACTGTTGATCAGCACTTGCCTCTCTCTTTCTCTCAAGGCCTGGCCAGAAGTTGCACCTCTCTTTCTCTTGGGCCTCTGCTGAGGCTGCTGATTAGCCCCACCTCTCTGATCAGGCCTGTTGATAGGCCTGGAAATGCTGACTGGCATAGAAACCAACCAATCAAAACCAAATCTGGGTAAACTGCAAAGGCAGAACCTAAGGTGGGGGCTGAGGAGGGCTTTTAAGGGCAACAGCTGTTTGGTATAAGGTGTAAGAAAGTGGCAGTAGAGTGCATATGGCTGGTTATCAGTCCAGATATAGAGATTATGTATTTTTGTCTGCCAATAGAATCTCCTCCTGATGAAAAAGACTTCCCCCCCTCCATTTAAGCAATCCTGTCCTCTATAATCTATCTATACTAATAAAAGGGTAATATGCTAATTAGACCAGGTCGACTGGCCATCTTCTGGACGTCCGACTTCCTTCCAGACAAAGCCATGGTGGTGGGGGCTGAGGCAGAGGCCATTAGGGGCGATCAGCCCATCAGGGAAGGGCAGTTGGGTGAGAGATTAGGCTGGCAGAGGAGAGCAGTAGGGGGTAAGATCAGGCCAGCAGGGAAGGGCAGTTGGGGGCAAGATCAGGATGGCAAGGGAGGGCAGTTAGGGGTGATCAGGCAGGCAGAGGCAGTTGGGGGTGAGATCAGGCCAGCAGGGGAGAGCAGTTGGGTGCAATCAGGCTGGCAGGGGAGAGCAGTTGAGGGTGAAATCAGGCCAGCAAGGGAG
>PVJC01014034.1:0-37040 GCA_004026665.1 Murina feae | reverse complement strand
GGGGTCATCTTCTATAATTGATACACTGTTCCTTTAAGGCGGCCTTCTAACTACTAACGAAGCCTCCTCTGCTTCACCTCGCAGCGTCTATAATGAAACAATTGTTACTTTTACTGGTTAGGCCGGAGCTGCTCTTTCCTTCAGCTCCAGAGGATTCTATGATTGTTACAATGTTTCAAAAAGCTGTGTTTCGCTAGAGCCAGTTTAATCGGAGCTGAGCTGAGGAGCGCAGCTTCACTTTCGCTCCTGCCGCAATGGAAAGGGCTTTTTACTCAGGTCCGTGAGTGGCGGCCGCCATGTTGGCTGGGCTAATTTTGCATACAGCCGCTCTGATTGGCTGGTGGGCGTGGCTTACCCTGTCTCGGAGAAACGGTTAATTTTAATATTTCGCTTTTATTAGTTTAGATTGCCTGGCCAGCATGGCTTAGTAGTTGAGCGTCAACCTATGAACCAGAAGGTCACAGTTCAAATTCCAGTCAGGGCATATGCTTGGGTTGCAGGCTCCATCCCCAGTGTGGAGCATGCAGGAGGCAGCCGATCAATAATTCTCTCTCATCATTGATGATTCTTTCTCTCTTCCTCTCTTAAATCAACGTATATATTTAAAGTACATGTTTTTATTGTTTTCAGAGAGATAGGAAGGGATGGAAGGGGAGGGAAGAGGAAGGGATGGAAGGGGAGGGAGGGAGGAAGGGATGGGAGGAGAGGGAAGGATGAAGGGAGGGAGGGAGGGAGGGATGGAGAGAGAGAGAATCAATTGGCTGCTTCCTGCATTACTCCTACTGGGTATCAAGCCCGCATCTCTGGAATGTGCTCTGATTGCAACCCGGGTATGTGCTCTGATTGGGAATTTGGTGCATGGGATGAGGCTCAATCAACTGAGCCATACCAGCCAGGGCAAAAGACAACATTTAAAAATATATGTTTTTATTGATTTCAGAGAAGGAGAGGTAGAGAGAGATAGAAACATCAGTGGTGAGAAAGAATCATTGATTGGTTGCCTCCTGCACATCACCCTACTGGGGACGGAGCACACAACCCAGGCATGTGCCCTGTCAGGGAATTGAACTGTGACTTCCTGGTTCATAGGTTGATACTCAACCACTGAGCCATGCTGGCAGGGCAGGAGACAACATTTTAATTCAAATATTGTGAATGTACAAACATGCTTTTGAAAGAAATAAGCAACATTTTAAAATTTTAATTTCACTCTCTCATGTTGAATATGTTGTTTTTGTTTTGTTTAATTTTATCTTTATTGTTGAGATTAAAAATTGGCAGTAGAATAAGTAGATGCTGCATGGACATGCTCCCAGAACCAAACTGAAATAACTAAAATACAGAAAAACTTCCTGAATAATAATTGAAGACTCACTGGAGAGAATCCTAATAACCGAGGATGGAAAGTGAAGACCACACAGACTAGTGGGAGGGGTGGAGGTGCAAAAGGGCTCCCACAAACAGCAACTGAAGTTCTGGAGAAATGTCTCACCTGTGGGGGGTTGCCATTGAGAATACTGGAGTCTAATCCCAAGGCAGGGCTGCCCAGCAAAGAGCACCAGAACTGAGAAAGGTGCCCACCTATTTTTATTATTGAAAGTGTTACAGATGTCCCTTCTTTTTCACCTTGTATATTTTCAACTTAATATTGAGTACATTGACTCTTTTTGAGGCTTCATTGGTTAAAAACATTGATACATACTACAAACACATGTCAAATGCTCTAGTAGGTTTAGACAACCACAAAGGCACAGGATAAAATGCAAACTAATGACCCTAATTTCTTTACCTCAACTGATCCAGGAGCTCTTCAGTTGTATTTGCTTGTTTTTGCATGAAGTCTATTTGAGCAAGGGTCTGCTCTTTCTGTACCTCTAGTTCTGAGAGATTTCTGCAAAAAAGTATTCATAGAAAGGTAAGTCCATTGTTAGAGAATTCATATTCTATTAAAATAAAAGGTTTATGATAAGAAGTTACATGCTATCCAGACCGGTTTGGCTCAGTGGCTAGCCCGTTGGCCTGCGGACTCAAGGGTCCCAGGTTCGATTCCGGTCAATGGCATGTACCTTGGTTGCGGGGCACATCCCCAGTGAGGAGTGTGCAGGAGGCAGCTGATTGATGTTTCTCTCTCATCAATGTTTCTGGCTCTCTATCCCTCTCCCTTGCTCTCTGTGAAAAATCAATAACATATATTAAAAAAAAAAAAAAAAAAGTTACATGCAAGATGGCTCCCCAAAGAGGTAAATGGCATCCATTTTTGCATTCTCAAATGCGTTTTTAGAATGAGCATTAATCTAGAAGCATAGGTCTAATGAGGAATGGCCTAAATCAATGGCTCTCAAATTAGAATCCATCAAGATATCCTTAGGGTTTCTCATGTTCTTTGAGATTAAAATTTACATTTTCATTTTTATAATAAAATATAAGCATAATGCAGGTTATGAGATTTACTAACTTAAAACAGAGACATACCATAATTTCAGTGCCGTCATTTAATTTAGTTTATTAGATCTAAATAGAACTGATACTTTATTAGTCATTTTGCTAGCATTAATTTAATTTCAACCAAACATTATTACTTGTCAAATTAATGTTATCAATTATAATTTACTGGCTTTATCATTATTTATATTTGATTTTAGTCTTTTAAATAAAATTCATGAGCATAAGAAATAGACACCTCTTCTTATACTTACTAATACTTAAGTATACTATAAAAATAGTTTAATGCTATGTTTATTCCCTTTAAAAGGATCCTGAGCCTTGGGCAGTGTTGCTCAGGATAGGAGTGTTGTCCCATACACCAAAAGGTCTTGGGTTCAATTGCCAGTCAGGGCACATACCTGGATTTCGGGTTCAATCCCTGGCCCTAGTTGGGGCACATGTGGGAGGCAAGCAATCAATGTTTTCTTCTCATATCAATGTCTCTCCGCCCAACCCCCACCTTCCTGTCTCTCTAAAAACCAATGAAAAAATATCAGGTCAAAGCCCTGAGTCAGCCTTAGTCAATAATCATGTTTCCAATTTTATCAGTTTCTGGAGGTAGAAAATCATTTACCCTAATGAAGTTTCGCATATTGTTTAACACTCAAAATGAAGGCTGACCTTTGAAGCTTTTCTTCTTCTGTTTTCAGCTGTTCCAGTTCTTTGAAAATAAAAATAAAAACAAATCTATCAGAGTAGACACACTAAAATGTTTCTACAAAAATCACCCGTTTATTGAAAATTCTAGCTCAATTAATGTCACCTAAATAATCACAGACAAAAGGGTGTTTCCCTCCATTTATCTTTTTGATTAATTCAGTTACCTTTCTCTGCAGCTCTCATTTCAGAATCCCATTCTTCCACAGGATTGTCTTTCTCTTCATTCTCTAAATTCGTACTTTCTAAAGTAGACAATGTGCATTAGAATAACCTAGTCAAAAATAATTAAAAAACTGGATACGAAAAGAAAAATGCTCCTAAAATGAATTAAGAATATCTGACACTCATCTTTCCCCCACTTTTCCTTGCCAATAAAGCACTGAGACATAATTATAATTGCATACAAAAACTTGCTTCTAGTAGCAGACAACTGAACTTTGAGCCAGAGAGCAATGATCTCCAGTAGCAGCTTTTCAAGGACCATTCTCAGTTGGAAATTGTTTATATAAATTTGTATAATCAAAGTTATTGTTAGGCAACCTTGTGGACTAACCAAGAACAGATACTGCATGCAACACACATTTAAAATTTTTAATTTGTTTCTAAAACGTTGCAGTCATCCAGTAATAGTGTCAACAAAAAAAAAAACACACAAACCTTGGAGTCATCCTTAAAATTCCATTTTCTCCCCCCAATCCAAACCAAGTTTAGATTCTTACCTCAAAAAATTATTTTGTTGAAACTTTTATCCTCCACATTACCAGCTTTCCTTAATATAAGCTATCATTCTTTCTTTTTCTTTCCTTTATTTAAAATATATTTTTATTGATTTTTTACACAGAGGAAGGGAGAGAGATAGAGTTAGAAACATTGATCAGCTGCCTCTTGCACACCCCCTACTGGGGATGTGCCTGCAACCAAGGTACATGCCTTTGACTGGAATTGAACCTGGGACCTTTCAGTCCGCAGGCCGATGCTGTATCCACTGAGCCAAACCGGTTAGGGCTATCATCCTTTCTTTTTAAAAAATTTGATTTGAGAGAGAGAAAAATATCAATTTGTTGTTCCACTTGTTTATGCATTCATTGGTTGATTTTTGTATGTACCCTGATTGGAGATAAACCTGAAACCTTGGTGAATTGAGATGATGCTCTTAACCAACTGAGCTACCCTGCCAGCGTACTGTTCTTTCTTAACCATACCAGTCTTACTAGTACATTTACTCTTGATTTATTCAAATCCCATCTGTACACTTCAGCCAGTGTTTAATACCCTTCAAATGCCTGTTCACTATTCTTTAAAAAAGTCAAAACTCCTTAAGAGGCCCTCTTTGGCCTGGCCCCAGTGACATCTCCAGCTTTACCTCAGACAATGTTCCTGTTTGCTCATAGGTCACTTGGCTCAGCCATTGAGCTACACCAGCCAGAGCAAAAGGCTCATTTTTAAATGGAGATAAGGTCATCTATTAAAAACAGATTACAGCCCTAGCTGGCTTGGCTCAGTGGACAGAGCATCAGCCTGTAGACTGAAAGGTCCCAGGTTCAATTCCAGTCAAGAACATGTACCTTGGTTGCAGGCACATCCCTAGTGGGGAGTGTATAGGAGGCGGCTGATCGATGTTTCTAACTCTCTATCCCTCTCTCTTCCTCTCTGTAAAAAATCAAAAAAAAAAAAAAAAAAAAAAGTTGGTATCTTAAAAACAAAACAAAACAAAACCAATGACCACACACAAAAAACACAGATTATGGTCTAGGTTATGAAGAGCTTTCCAATTTGGGGCATCTCTTGTTGATAGTGTTATGGAGGAGTATAGTAAAGGAGCTTTAATTTGATCTAATTTAATAACTCAAGCTACTGATACAAGGCTTCACCATAGTGATACCAGCAATCTGTACGAAAGGACGCATTTAGATGAAATTAAATTTTCTTTTGAAAAAATTTCCAAATACTTTACCTATTTTCACCTGAGTGAGACAGGTAGCAATCTTCTTAAGTATGTTGTCCATCTCATTTATTTTCAACTGAAGTTTCTCTCTCTTATTCTAAATACACAATATTATAGAGCGTCAAGTTAAAGTTCCAAACAAATCATGATTATAACATTATCATGTTTCAAACAGCTGATATAACTGCTATGTCTAAATGATAAACAGGCAGATCTTAAAATTAAGGTCAAAGTTGCCAGTTGTAGACTTATATTTTACTTTTAAAAAAAAAGAGTTAATTAAATAATGTTCTATGGGCAAATAAATATGGGAAACACTGGTCCAATAGAATTATGATTTTTTTTCTTTCTTTTTAGACTTATAAAGAAAGAGATTAATAGGGTATCTATTATAATTTCTCTGAAAGGGTAATATTACATGGTACATTTCCCAGATTTATTTGCTAATAGAAAGTTTTTAAATAGGGAACCTTTCTTCAGGGACAATCATTTTGGGACATGCTTCTTTAAACACATACACAAACATACACAGCTAGGTATGTACTATATGGAAGATAATACTATAGTATAGTCCTTGGCAATGAAAGATCAGAATCCTATATTGTTTTATTTCAATGTGTATAATAGATAACAAATTTGAGATAAGAAATAGGCCTACATTAGTAAAATTACCATAAAGTAATTTTAACATATTAAGCACCCTGACACTATACTTTCCGCCCGGAAGACAAAACAGGCTGGGCACTTAACATGTTAATAGATCTTTCTTTCTATGTTATTTATGGTGTTAAATTACCTGAGCTGACTGTACCAGTTTGCTATAGAGAGTCACTTTTCCTTGGTGAGTGAAGATTTTAGTCATCTTGGTAAAATGCGATTTTATTTTGTTCAGGTAAATTCCAAAGGCCTTCAGCTGTAAAGAAAAGTCAAAGGCTACAATGTACTAAAACAAATGAGTTGAAAAAGCAAATGATCTGAGAAGGCTGGTTCAGATGATACACACTAAGCTTTGCCCATTCTAGACTCTGATTCCTAAGACAGGGCACTTCTCATTTGCAAATTTAATTCCATTTTATAGTTTAAAAGCACAACCAAAAATCTTAGTTTTGATTCCTGCTTTTAATTCACTTTATTTATATTACAAATTTAAAAATGACAGGCTCTTACTTAATAAAACTTTTAATATATTAGGGCACATATGAAATGAGTAACTTATTATTTGATAAATTAAATCTTTCCTCATGTAAATCTAAGTGAAAGGCAAACAAGGAGATAATTCTAAATAAACTTCAATTATACTTCATATATTAAATTGATAATTTCAGGTTTGAAAAAATTATGTATTAACAATTACTCATATATACTTAAATATATCCTTAGTAACATATACCTGAGAAATAAGTTAAAGAACTCATCATTAATTACCAAGTAATAATTGTCTATTTCATAATAAGAATTGTTCAAAATGTCTGATTCCCATTCAGAAAATGACACAAACATACCTCCTCATCAGAGCAATGTCTCATTTTCCCCCATAGGTTCCTATTTACATCAGTCAACAGTTTATCTTGGTTCAATACAGAAAGCTTTAATCTAAAATATAGAAAAGTTAATTAGCATAGAGTTCAGAAGTTGGCTTCAATGAATCAACTCAAATTTATAGGCATAGTAGATCTTCCTAGTTCTTTTTCTATATTAAAAGAGGGGAATTCACTAAAGAACAGTGACCAGCCTTATTATTTTCCAACACTTGTAGAACAGTTCAAGAATATTATGAATCAGAAAAACTTCTTGTCTGCTGACATGGCTCAGTGGTTGAGCATCCATTCCTGGTCAGGGCACATGCCCAGGTTGCAGGCTCACTCCCCAGTGTAGGCAGTGCAAGAGGCAGCCAATCGATGATTTCTCTCTCTCCCTCTCCCTTCCTCTCTGAAATCAATAAAATCATATTTAAAAATAAAACAAAACTTTTCACAAATAGAATTCTCATCCTAATGTTATCAGCATCAGCTTTTTCCAATATGAAAACATGATGCTAATAAAGAATCCTTAAGGCCTGTCAATGCATAATTGTGATGTTATTTACTTTTTTTGTTAATTATCACTTGAGGATATTTTTTCCATTATTTTCAGACACAGTGGAAGGGAGAGAGAAAGGGAAAGAGGGAGGGTGAGAGAAACATTGATCCAAGAGAAATATATGGACTAGCTGCCTCCTGCATGTGCCCCGACCAGGGCTGGGGAGCAAACCCACAACCCAGGTATGTGCGCCCCTGACCCGGAATTGAACCCAAGATCCTTTGGTGCACAGGCCGACGCTCTAACTGCTGAGAGACACCTGCGAGGCTGTAACTAGCCTATATAATAGTCTAATATGCAAGTCTACTGAACAGCAGAACTACCTGTGGGATGACTGGTCACTATAATGCGCACTGACCATCAGGGGGCAGCCACTCAACACAGGAGCTTTCCACAGCTCACAGGTCTCAGGTCAGCCAAGGTGGGTGCCCAGCGGGGCCCCCAATTAACCCACCAGTCGCCCCACAGATCACTGGCCAGGCCTAGGGAACCTACCCGTGCATGAATTTCATGCACCGGGCCTCTAGTTATTTGAAATAAAAGTTCCCAATTCAAACAAACAAACAAAAAAAGAAATTAAAGGAAAAAAAAAAAAGAAAAAAAAGTTCCCAATTCAGTTCAAAGTCCTATCTCACCTTTACAGAATAGCACGTATAAAAGTAGCAAAGATATACATAATTAATCTTTTGTTAATAAGCACAAGAAATAAATCTCTACCAGAGTTCAAAGATATTATATACAGGCATAGAAGTGCAAAATCAAATAGTAGATCACATCTAAACAGACTATTCATTGTATTTCATTCAAAATAAAATATTCTCAAACAAATCATCAGATGCCCAACTTATTTAAACAACATGAAGAAACTTGTCTGTCTTGTTCAGTGAAGAACCACAGTACCTAAAACAGTACCTAGACTTAACATAGTAGGTGCTCAATATGTACATTTATTAAATAAACAAGCCATAATCAGGCAAATTTGCAGTATAATAATTTAATAGCATGTAAAGTCTATTTTTAAAACTATATACTTTTTTATTAGTTAGGCTGGTTCAAATTTAGTTAGACACTTCTACGTAAGTATGATATAAACATTATTTTGGGTTGCAAGTCCTGCTCTATCTTTGGGAATCTACGTATACTGTATCAAATCTGTAAATTAGTCTGCAGCATCTATATATACCAAAGCACTAAACTACAGTCTGAGGAAAGCATGTTCTTTTATACATTCAAATCAAAGGCAAATGTGATAAAATTATAAACCCTAAGGGATTCCTGATTTTAAGCACTATATAAAAGTCTATAAAGAGACATCTCTCTTTTGAAGATGCTCCTTTGCAATCAATTTATGATATCATAATTTAATAATTATTGTTCATTGAGGACACACTTTTTGCTAAAAAATGGCATGAAAACATTTTATATACACTATTTTCTACTGTTCATATCTACCTGCTGAGTAGGTATTATTATTCCCAGTTTATAGGTGTGGAAATAAAGGTTAAATGACTTATATAATGTTACATAGTTATTGTCATAGACAGGATTAAGCTTCAATCTGAAAGCCAAATATACACCACCGATTAATGCCATCAACTTTTTTCTATAGTGTTATTCTCATCAAAACCTTACCACACAGATGTTCACCCATCCAACAAACACACACACAAAAAAAGAAAACTTTCATACTCTTCAATCTTTTGGCGAAGAGCCTCACAATCTTCTCTATAAATCTGTATCTTGGGTCGGTAGACATATTGACTTAACATCAGATCTTCTGGAGTAGGTTGTGTGTTTATAGTAAACTGAAAAGAAAAATCAATCCCTCAAAACTGGTATTTTGAGAACAAATCATGTTTAAGAACTGTTTCAAGTTTCAGAGTGCCTATTTTTAAAAGTTCTACAAAGAAAAATGTGAATACTCTATTAATATTCTTATAGCCAGTAAAGCTATAAATTGGGATTTAAATTTAAGTCTCTGACATCAAAGTCTATTTTCCACAGATGTTTAGGGAAACTATATGTTCCGCTCACATAGGATTTTAAGTGATTTTAAAAATGGTTACGTGCTATTTGTCAATTATACCTCAATAAAGCTGGAAAAAAATAAAAATAAAATGGCTATACATTATTTTAAGTAAATCAATACCTAAAAATACATTAGCTTTACCATTTATCTGCATTAATTGTCTTCCTGGCTTTTTATGGATATTATATTACTAGAGGCCCGTTGCACGAAGATTCGCGCAATAGGCCTTCCTTCCCCTGGCTGCTGGCACCGGTTTTCCCCGGCACCTGGGACCCAGATCTTTGGACCAGCCACAGAGAAGCCAAGCCTCGAGTCTAGGCTTCTCTGCACCAGCCCACAGTGAGACTTGGCTTCTCCGCTCAGGCCATGCGGAGATGGCAAGCCTCTTCAGTCTTCAGTCATCTTCAGTCTTCACTCTGCACCTATGTATGCAAATTAACCCACGGGCAGCATCTGGCAGCGTCTGGCGCTGCCTGCCCCATCTCCCTGGGTCCCTGGTGACCCAGGCCCCCGGCCCCTCCTTGAGCAGCAGCTAGGAGGGGCTAGAAGCTTGGCTTCCTCCATCACTGGGGACAACCCAAGCCTCTAGCTCTGTGGCTGCTGCCATCTTTGTTGGGTTAATTTGCTTACTCGCCCTGATTGGCTGTTGTGTGTAGCGGAGGGATGGTCAATTTGCATGTTTACCTTTTATTAGCGTAGATTGTTCCAATCTCTTAAAGTGAGTATTAATAATTGCTTTATTTTTATTTTTACTACTTTTTAAAATCTTTACTGTTGAAAGCATTATATATGCCCCCTTTTTACCCCATCAACCCCCTCCAGCCCACCCTCACCTCTCACCCCAGGCCCTCACCACCCCACTGTTTGCATCCATGGGTTATGCATATATGCATACAAGGTCTTTGGTTGATTACCTCTCACCCACCCACCTTCTTCCCTCTGAGATTCCACACTCTGTTCCATGCTTCCATGTCTCTGGACTCCATTCATCAGTTTATTTTATTAATTATATTCCATATGCGTGAGATCATGTGATACTTGTCTTTCTCTGACTGACTTATTTCACTTAGCATGATACTCTTCAGATCCCTCCATGTGTCTCAAAGGGAAAGAGATTCTTCTTTTTTATTGCTGCATAGTATTGCATGGTATAAATGTATCACAGCCACCACTCATCTACTGATGGGCACTTGGGCTGTTTCCAGATCTTAGTTATTATAAATTGTGCTATGATCATAATTCCTTTATTTTTAGACTCTCTTCTATAACAACTAGAGCCCAGGGAAAAATTCATGCACGAGAGGAGTCCCTAGGACTGGCCAGCAATTGCTCCAGCTGGAAGATGCTGGCTGGCCAGTGGGAGGGACCATGGGAGGTTGCCAGCCAGGACCGCAAGAAGTTAGCCACTGGCCCAGTCTGGGCCAATCAGCCAGAGGTAGGGACCGCGGCCAGCCAGGGCGAGGGACCACAGGAGATTGGCCAGCCACGGAAGGTTGGCTATAGGAGCGTACTGACCACAAGGGGGCAACTCCTGCGTTGAGCATCTGCTCCCTGGTGGTCAATGCATGTCATAGTGACTGGTCGTTCAGTTGTAAAGGTCGATTAGGCTTGTGTGTGTGTGTGTGTGTGTGTGTGTGTATAGCCTACAGGCCCAGTGCATGAAATATGAAATTCAGGACACAGTCCGGGACCCCTCAGGGGATGTTCAACTGCTGGCTTAGGCCCAATCTCTGGGACCAGGCCTAAGCCAGCAGTCGGACATCCCCCCCTTGCAGTCCAGAACCCCTTGCTCCTTACTGCCCGCCTGCAGCGGAGACAGGAGAGGCTCCCGCCATCACTGCTGTGCTCACCAGCCATGAGCCCGGCTTCTGGCTGAGCAGCACTCCCCCTGTGGGAGTGCACTGACGACAAGGGGGAAGCTCCTGTGTTGAGCATCTGCCCCCTGGTGGTGTGTGTCACAGCAACCAGTTGTTCCACTGCTCGGTCAATTTGCATATTCGGGTTTTATTATATAGGATATGTGATACTTTTAATTTCCTGTTAAGCTTAATTTTTGCTGTATGTTCCGTAGATTTGGTATTAAAAGTACTCTTTTGTTTTTTCGATAGTTTTGATTGCCTCTTATTGATATAAGAATTATCTAGACCGGCCAGCATTGCTCAGTGGTTGAGCAGCAACCCATGAATCAGGAGGTCACAGTTCAATTCCCGGTCAGAGAACATGCCCTGGTTGCAGGCTTAATCCCCAGTGTGGAGTGTGCAGGAGGCAGCTAATCAATGATTCTCTCTCATCACTAATGCTACTCTCTCTTCCTCTATAAAATTAAGTTAAATATCTATATAATTTAAAAAAAAAGAATTATTTAAAGTGTTTCTTAATTTTTTAGATCCTAAAGAATGTTTAGTCATTTTATTAGTACTAATTTTATTGGATTAAGATCAGATGATGTGGTCCATAAAATCTTTTTTTTTCATTTTGTTAATGTTGTCTTTGTGGCAAGGGCATAACTAATTTTTATAAATATTCAACAGACTAAAAGGAAAAATTCTTATGAAAGAGTTACAAGTTTTTCTATTAATCTTTTTTAGTTTGTGGATTGTATTGTTCAAATATTCTATGATCTTACATATTTATTTTGGAAAATGTTTATTTAAAAAACTGCTATTTTTAGATTTAATGGTGGGAAAGAGCTTATGTTCAGGAAAAAGTATCAAAACCAAAATAGAGGTGGTGCTATTGTGACTGAGCCACCTGGCGTGCTGCTACTGGGATGTTTCGGTTATCCCTGAGCACTGCGTCCTCATGAGTTCCTCCTTTTTTGAGTGAAAATGTTTTGTCCGAGTGTATCTTGGTGATGGAGTGATTTTTTGTGGGATTGTGTGGATGAAGAAGAGGAAGAGTAGGCAGTAGTTTCCAACGCATATTCATAAAGAGTGTGTGGTCCCCGAAACCCTACGTCTCCCACGTATGTTGCCGGGCAACTGGAACATGCTGTCTATGGTTTCATCACTTGGAAGGCATGATGGAATCTAGGATTTATGTTTGACTGAGCCGTGTTTATGAGGAAATTCATGCTTGCATTGGTCTGTGTGCTGTTCCTGGTGTCCTTGCTGTTGTTGTGGAGGTTTCTGTTGGTCCAGAGTCACCTGGACCTCCTTTTTTCTCCTGTGTACCCACCTGTGTCCAGTTGATTAATTTACTCATGGTTGCAATGCCCCAGTGTGAAGTTATGGTGTGGCTTCCTTGAGAGTGGAAGCTTTGATTCTGTGTGCATAATCCCATGAATGTGCATTTTGTGTCTGTGGGGAGCTCATCTATCTCCAAGATGATTTGTTATCATAGCCTTTTTTTTTTTAGTGAAAAAACACACAAAACAAAAAAACCACAAAATAGATGGCAAGGAATGAGAAAATAAAATTTTACCTTATGAAAATCCGTAACATAAAAAAAAAACAAACAGTTTTTATGCTAACCACAAATGTATCTATTACAGGAAAACTTTAGAAAACTTTGCTTCCTTAGATTTTCTTTTTGTTTCTGAATAAATGCTTCTTTCATGTAGTTTAGTAAATACGTACAATATATTCTAACTGAGGCAACTATTTTGCCAAGAAATTGCACTTACTTTGGTTGGGAGAGTGCTCTGTCGGGGTTTCTGTATTAAAATGTGGACCTGAAGAAGTATAAAGAATTCCTTTATTGTTATTCTCCCATCTTTGAGTTTCTGAGGGAAGAAAAAAAAAGTTTGCATAACCATTCAAGGTGAGCTCATTTTGATTTTAACCACCTCATTTGTTTCTAAACAGCTTAAAGTATTTTGCATATATTTGTGGAAATACTATCCACAAACGGTACATGAACAGATTTTATCTAAAATTTATTTCTTAAGGTTATTCAATAACAGTAGAATTGGGAAAAAATAACAAAACTGAGTTCTTCTAATCATTATTTCTACTTCATATTCATATAATTAACTGCCATGTTGGGTCCTTAACAGAGAAAAGAAAACTCATCTTCTATATATTTAAAACATTAATAACCTGGCCATTATGTTCAGTGGTTAGAGTGTCAACCCTCGGACTAAAGGGTCTCAGGTTCGATTCCATCAAGGGCATGTAACTTGGTTGCAGGTCTGAGTGGCAACCAATTGAATGTGTCTCTCTCAGTTGATGTTTCTCTCTCTCCCCTTCCTCCCTCCCTTCCACTGTCTCTAAAAATCAATGGGAAAAATATCCTCAGGCGAGGATTAAAAATAAATAAACAAACAAAACATTTCATAATTTTTTAAAAATTAAAAAAGAAAAAAAAACCTAGGAAATCAGTTGCATTAGAAATGAGGAATACTTAACATACCTCCTTCAAGCTCTCTTCGCAAACAGTGTCTGTGAGAAACTGTGCTTCCATCTGACTGTTGCGGTAAGCTGGAAAGTAAGGCATTCAGGTGATGAACAAGTCAAAATTAAACTGTAATCTTAATTTTTTAGTTATCAATTAGATTTATGTGTGGTTCGTGCTTTTGAAACTATCCATTAGGATCTTGTTGGGAAGACAGTCATTTGTAGAGCAAAGTATATTACAGTTTTAAAGCTCCATTCAATGTTTCTCTATTGAGTTTATAAGCCTCTTAAGGAAATCGCTCTACCCCATGTTATATATCACTTCTCTATTTATTAAATTAACTAAGAATTAAAGTATTATTTTACTTATAAATGACTTGTACCCTCCCCCCAAAAAAGCTTATACAAATTTCAAACATCTCCTGAATTGAAATAAAGTTTTTATTAGTCAAGTCAATAGATAACTTCTATTATAATTAACTTTTATGAACATCATCTTACTGCTGAAGTCCAGAGAGGTACCATCAGCCTTGATCGAATCCAGAGAACTGCTACAACTAGATGGGGTCCTGCCCAGGCTTTTTATCAATACACTGCTAGCATTTTCATCTGCATCTCCTTCAACATGATGATAAAAAGTCTGAAATTATCAATTAAGAAACAACATCAGGATACAGGTATAACACTGTATACTTATAATGACAAAGTAATACTTCTAACATAAAATTATGTATAATTTAACTCATAAGATCCCTTAGCAAAGAATTCAAATAATTAACATACAACTAAAGCCTTTAGAGCTAAAATTAATTTTATTTTAAAATACATAGAACTTTTTGCAGTACACTGTATAAGCAAATTTCTAAGATGTATCTAAATTATAACCAGATCCTATGAGCTATCAAATGTTAACCTACCCAATTATTCAATCAACTACCAGCCAAAAGAGTCAGGTCTACCACACTACAGAAAACCAGAACAGAATATTGGCTGTATATGGTGTTCCTGGCTAGTGTATAGAAAAGAAACATTTCCAGGCTTCAGTGTTTATTATACTTGGTGACCAAGACTCATTTGGTTGAAGTTAAATCCAGTGTAAGTCATGTGCTCCTGTTTTTATCATTTTAATCATTTGATTTTACAGCCTTAAATATAATTTGTCTACCTACTTACATATATTTTTGAGGATATTACATTCTTTGTCTAAATGCTAGAATGTAAGTTCCATGAGAGGAGATTCTTGTCTATCAATTCCCACTGAGGCATTCCTAGTAACCTAAACAGTACCTAGGACATGACAGATATTCAATATTGAACAAAATAATAATAATTTCCATAGAATCTATTCAGTTATCTATATATATAAAAGCCCAGCGATTGGAACAGAGGAATGACCAGAATGACCAGATGACTGGTAGCTATGAAACGCACTACGGCAGCCAACCAGCCTGATCCAGGCCCTGATTGGCCCCCCGCCATCCCCAGCTGGCTCTACCCCTAATCAGCCCTCAACACCCAGATCAGGGGCGGGGCTGACAGGCCAACCACCCGTGTCCCCTTCCCCCCACCAGCCCAATGGGCCCATTGGAGTGGGCCCACTGGATCCCACCCATGCACGAATTCCTGCACCAGGCCTCTAGTACATTTTCTATTACTGTTAGTACTTTCTCAAAACTTCAGACAAACTATTTCCTCAACACCTCCTCTCATAAAACCACTGAAATCATCTTCTAAGCTTACATAATTCTTAAGAGTTTAAACTTTGTTTTCTATGAACCTCCAATATTTTTAATCTTTATCTCTCCAGCTATAAAACTCAGTTTGAGTGACAGATTATCCAAATCAATGTCCCTCAGCTTTAATATTTACGACTTTCTTTCATAAATAACGAAAAAATCTCACTTCACTGTGAGATACTGGACTTGACCCATCCACTAAAAAAATGTACTTTTAGTTTTGACATATTCTCATTTGCCAAGAAAATTCTGTCAAGCTTTTCTTTATGCATAATAAAGACTTTTTACCCTCCAAGTATTTGCAATACTGAAGATAACTTTTAAAATTACATGTAGCCCTAGGTGGTTTGGCTCAATGGATAGAGCATTAGCCTATGGACTGGAAGGTACTGGGTTTGATTCCGGTCAAGGGCACATGCACAGATTGCCAGCTCGATACCCAGTAGAGGGCATGCAGGAGGCAGCCAATCAATGCTTCTCTCTTATTGATGATTCTAGCTCCCTCTCCCTTCTTCTCTGAAATCAATAAAAATAAATTAAAATTACATATTACCTGCCTAGAAATTTTCATATGCAAAACCACAACAAATCACCAAAGGTGACAGAATATTTAGAATTACACAATTTCAACATTAATTTTTGTAATATTTTCCATCTCACTTTTTTGTGACCACTTGTCACTTAAAATCATTTTCAAGTCTGTTCATTAATTCCTTAAGATTCTACAAAGAAATGTTTCTTCAACTCTATAACTAAGAATAATAAATTCCTGCCTATCTAAGACTAAAATTAAAATTCAAGAATACTCATCATTTTTTAAAAATCAAGAACATTCCTCAGTTTAAGACAGAGCTCACCTGCTGATCTTGCGTAGTATCACTAAACTTAATCTCACTTTTTTTAATTTTTTTCTCATTCTGAGTATCATCATCTTCTTCTTGTACCCAGGTTCTTTTTTGGCTATTGCAGGTTTCTTTCATTTTATTTTCAGATGGTGAAATCTCTTTCTGGTATGTTTCGATCAAGGACTTTCCCTCAGTTTCTAAACTAATAGAATCTGAGGAATTAATCTCACCAGGATATATAGGAAGATGTTCCTCATTTATATATTGAGATGGACTTAAATTCACTTTAGCTGCAATAAATCCAATGCCTGAATCCTTACTGGGGACCGGCTGAGTTTCTAAGTGAATTAAATCAGTTGTATTTGAGGAAATCTGTTCCAGGTCATCTATACCAGTGACACTACAATTTCTCTTGTTTGGCAATCTGGGCAAAAATATTCCTAAAGAACATCTCTTTATTTTATCTTTTACAACTGATACCGAGTTGGTTTCAGCTCCATTGTGAAAAAATTTATTTTCTTCATCTATATCATCTTTAACATTGTTGGACACTGTGTTAATATTATTTCTTTCTATAGTTTGCACTATACTTATATCACTGTCTGTCTTATTTACTAACTCAAGTAATTTTTCTGGAAAAGGTGTTATATGAAAAGCTTGGATATCTAAACATTCTTCAGTTTTCCCATTCAGATTATTCAGATTTTGTTTGCCACTACTAAAACTTACAGCATTAGATGCAATTACAGAATCTGATGTTTCTTTAGCATTAGCATGAGTTTGAATATCATGCTTAGTCAAGTCTGAGTTACTGTGAAAATCTACAGCTGTATTACATTTAGCTGTTTGGATATTTTTCTCCAGTTCTTTTTCACAGGCTACAGTCAACTGTTTCTCATTATCGAGCATTTTGGACTGATTTTCACATGTGGGTACAGAGGAATTTCTTAGAATATTTAAATTCTTACTTCCAGCTTGAGACAATATTGCTTCATCTTTATTAACAATACTCTGTCCTTGTTGAGGTAATGGAGATAGCTGAGTTGAGAGATGAAGTGCAGAATCAACACAAACATCATCAACAAAGGTCTGCTTTAAACTATGTTCTGTATTATGAACAAAGTCCTCCATTTCATCCTCTGGAAATTTAAAAGATACTTGCTTTGAATCAAGTTTAGTCATGTTTCCCAAATCCTGACCATATACTAAAGTTTGATTAGCTAATAGATTTGGGGGCTCCTTAATCAGATCTTGATCTTTGAGCACTGTTATGACACAGTCATTCAGCTGTCCTTGGGTATTAGTTTGAATAACTTTTTCCTTCTCTAACACAGAACAAGAAGCAGAGAGAGGCAGTGCCTCAGATTTCAAGTAATATTCATTGGCTAAATCATTTGTATAAGCAAGATCATTTTGTACTGGGCAATTACTGGCTTTCTCATCTTTATCACATAAGGACATGACATTCTCCTCCAAATTATCAACATAGGAAATAACATTTGGTAAAAAGGAATAATTGTTGCTGGATCCACAAATAGCAGGTGCATGACTGTTTATAAAATCAACATTTCTTCTACCTGTGCTATTTAAGTGGCAGCTTTCAAGTTTGGCTTTTTCCAATGTATAGGCCTTATCTACAACTTTTGCCATGACCTTTTCATCTACAGCAGTGCTATGGAATTTGATTTCTAGCTGAGCTTGATCCCCAGAAAATGTATTAGAACAGTGTATCACATGGTGCTCTTGCTTAGTCTGAAGAACACTTTTGTTTTCTATAGCCTGTGCTTGTTGTTTAGTGATTTCTTGAACAGAGCTACCATCCTTAGGAAAAGAAAGAGCCAAGGTTTTTCTTTTTACTATTCCAAATTTAGGGCACTCTTGAAGTATTTTTTCTGTGGCTTGACAATCAATGAAAGCAGTGTTGGACTTAGTGACTTCCAGATCACTGTGATCATCTATAAACAATACAGTATTGTCCACTGGCCTGGTGGTTATTTTAACTGGTGAGACAGTTTTACATTCTAAGGCAGTTGTGTGAATTCTAGTGATCTCCATGTCATCCTGCCCACACGTATACAAAACAGTTTCAGAAGTTCCTGCCAAAGGCACCAACACAGAATCTCTTCTATCTTCTAGGGCATTTTTTCCCACTGTACAACTCTGGATGATATCCGTATCGTTTTTATCATTATTTGAAAATGCAATGGGCTTGTCATCTTTGAGTCTAAGGCTTTTCCTTCTTTGACATCTGCCTGACAAATGTTCATTCAGAAATCCAGGTTTTTGTATATCTTTGTCATTTTTCCAAATGGTTGATGTAGACACTTCCATGTTCTCATCAGCTATAAATGCTACAGCTTTCTCTATAGAACCACTATTACATCGATCCCCAACAAGTGTTAGCTGGCTTACTTTTGCTGCTGAATGGTCACTTTCACCATTCTCTGGAAAGAAAACACTCCCCTCAGCAGAAGAGGTCACTTTTATTTTTCCTAGGCTTTTCCTTTTGAATAGTTCAAAATCTGCAAGTATAGTTCTTTCTAAATTAGTCTTACCAAGTTCTTGTACTTCAGAAGGACCAAATCCAATGACAACAGTGTGACTCTTGGTTAGATCCATATCTTGCTCCACTTCTGAACAAGTAATTATCTTGTCACGAGAACAGTCAAGGGTGGGATTACCTAAACTTTTCCTCAGTGGCTCAGGCAGTTTAGAATTCTGGTCTGGTACAGGTTTAACTATATGACTGTTAACAGCAGTTTTATGATTTTCCATGGCAGATTGGCCTTCTGAAGACAGTTTAGTAGTTGGAAACAAAGCCTGCTCACATGAAACTGTATTCCTATTCTTTCCCAGTTCTACTTGTTTATGAAGATCTCCACCAGAATATACTATATTATAGCTTGTTGCTTTGTCCTGGTTAATATTGACTGGCTGAGGAGAAACTTTATCAAGATAGGGTGAAATCTTCAAAACTTGATCTGTTTCTTTGCCCCAGGCATCAGCTAGGATGTTTCTAGATATTATTTTTGGTTGTTGGGAGAGTTCATTATGACTTTTGGTCTTTTTCCCCCATTCATCTAAAAGGCTTTTGCTGTCAGAGTGAGATGTACTGGCAACCTTGAATGCTACATTATAAGATGCAAAAGGATCTTGACTTCCTAAGTTAGTTATATGACTTTTAGTCAAACCCTTTTCACCTGTGAAGATTACATCATTTTTACCAGCCAAAGAAGTAGACAAAGGATCTCCCTGGGCCTGCTGTAATCTTTCCTTAGATACATGAGGAACTGAGACACAATTTACATTCATTTCCTCATCCTTTGACATAGTTATGTGATTTTGGAGCATCATTTCTTTTTCAGATATTGGTATGCCTGTTATCTGGACATATGTCTGATCTTTTTTAAAAATTTGATTATCTATTTCAAGTGTCTGACTTTTGGTAATGTCCATGCTATCCTCTCCTGAGTAAATCGTTTTTTCTATGAGAAGAGAACTGGTATCTGGAATATGACACATTTTGGCATAATTACGGTCATCCTTTAGCAAATTTTCTTCCTCTTTCATACTTGAGACACACTTGGTCAGTTCCATGGCATCATTACAAGTAGAATACAAAAATGTTTTATCATCTTGAAGTGCTGGACTGAAAGATATAGATTCCGGGACCATGGCCAATGTTCTGACATCTTGGTTAGAAGTCTGTGTGACTGTGTGAGTTTCTGTCCCCATAATATGACCTCTGCTAATATGTATGTCACCTTTAGGGTTTAAGGAAGAATCTGGAAAAGCAGCATTTGGTTTATTCTCAAAGACTGTCGTCTTTCCTGGAGCTTTAGTTCTATAACCTGTTGTAACATCCATCATGACAGTCTGAGTTTGATTTTCTATTTCAGATAAATTATCTGCAGAGGGTAAAATTTGCATAGTGCGGTTTACTGTCAAGTCCATCAAATCATTACCATAAACTGTAATATCACTTTTAAATTCCCTTAACTTGGCTTCAGTGGATGTGGGAACCAAAGCCTGAATATTGGATGTATAACACTGGGTGAAATTCATGCCATCATCTTGTTCTATAAAGATTCTAGTCATGTTACAGCTGTTTTCATCTACATTAAGGGATACATGCTTTTGATGTATGGAAGAAGTCTTATTTGATTCTATGGAATGAATAGGTATCTCAGAATTTTCTTTATCAGGTCCTGTAGAAATATTACATTTTCCTGTTTTCAATTTTTTTATGAAGTCATTGAAATTTATTTTCTTTTCTGAATTAGTGTTTTGATCCATGGAAAAATTCAATTCCTTTTTCATTCTTGAGTCTTCAGTGTGAAGTTTTAAGTTAGCCACAAACGATGTGGCATCTGTCTTGGTGGACTTTCCACTTTCTGTACAATCTAAAAGGCCTTTCGTAATCATCACGGTGTGACTTGCTGTCAGGTCCATCTGGTTTTCATCTGAAAAGATGACTGTCTGGTCATTTGAATGTGTCTCTTCGTGGTTATATTCTGTAACTGAAATCTATAAGGAAAGCAAAATATTTCAAAAAATCAAATACAATAAACACTTTAAAAAGGTATTTTACAACATGTACTGTAAAAATAATCAATGATTGGTTTGTTTGAATCAGTGGTGTGCTGTGTAGTGTAGGGAGCAGCTACAGGGTAAAGCCTCGGACTGACCTATTGGCAAAGCCACAAACAAGTCCCAGCTTAGAGGGCACAGTTCTCTTAGCATAATTAGGCTTGACCTTATGAGCTCCCTAGATCCTATCAGGGCAGCTAATGGGCTGAGAGAGATGTAGCAAGGGCTGCCAAAACAAGTGAAACTCACAAGAACATTGTAACTATGGTGACCACTACCTTGTTTACTTTGGGCTGTAAAATAAAGGCTTAGCTTGCCATCTGGGTCTCTCTCTGTGGTCTTAGCCAGGCACAGGAGACCCACCTAGACCCAGCTTATTCTCTTCTCTGCATCCTTCACCGCCCCCCCTCAGGCTCACCAAACCCTTCACTGAGCTGGCCCGCCACAATGTAGTACATAATTTGTTAATAAAATTTTTTCTAGTCGGCACGTGTAGCTCAGTGGTTGAGCGTTGACCTATGAACCAGAAGGTCATGGTTGGATTCCCAGTCAGGGCACAGGCCAGGATTGCAGGCTCAATCTCCAGTAGGGGACATGTAAGAAGCAGCCAATCAATGATTGTTTCTCATCATTGATGTTTCTAGCTCTCTCGCCCTGAAATACTTTTAGTGTTTTTGGACAAATTAAAAGTTCAAGGTTAATTATACACCCATTAGAATGACTAAAAGATAAAAAGGACCGACAATTCCAAATGCAAATACAATCCCATATAATCCTATATAATAAAAGAGAAACATGCAAATTAACCATCATTCCACTATGCTCAAGCCACACCCACAAGCCAATCAGGAGCTCGCATGCAAATTAACCCAACTAAGATGGTGGTGGCCAAGGAGCTGGAGTGAACAGGAGGCCTGGGTTGCCCCAAGCGATGGAGGAAGCCAAGCTTCCCGCCTGCCCTGGCTGGCCCTCAGCTCCACTCAAGGCTACAAAATTTCAATTACAGAAGATAAGTAAATCCCAGGGGGAAAAAAGAAAAGAAAAAAAGGAAAGGCTGGGAACTTGGGTTGTCAGGGGGTATGGCCAGCCTGAAAACAGCCCTCAGCCCCTCACCCAGGCTGGCTAAGCACCCCAGCAGGACCCCCAATCTGATCCTGGAAAGCCTTCAGGGCAAACCAGTCTGCCTCCCTCCCCATGCACTAGGCCTCTATCCTATATAATAAAAGGGTAATATGCAAATTGACCCTAACAGCAGAACCACTGGGAATGCCTGGTCACTATGACACACACTGACCACCAGGAGGCAGATGCTCAATGCAGGAGCTGCCCCCTGGTGGTCAGTGCACTCCCACAGGGGGAGCTCTGCTTAGCCACAAGCCAGGCTAAAGGCTGCCAGTACAGCGGTGATGGTGGGAGCCTCTCCTGCCTCCTCAGCAGCACTAAGGATATCCGACTGCAGCTTAGGCCTGCTCCCCGCTAACAAGTGGACATCCCAGAGGGATGTCTAACTGTCAGCTTAGACCTGATACCCCCAGGGAGTGGGCCTAAGCGAGCAGGTGGACATCCCCTGAGGGGTCCCAGACTGCAAGAGGGTGCAGGCCCGGCTGAGAGACCCGCCCGAGTGCACAGCGCACTGGGCCTCTAGTGAAAATTATAATTACCGTATTAGATAGGTCATTCTCTTTTGAAATAAAAGACTCAAAATGCAAGGATAAATGCATAACTGACTAATTTATAGAACACTTCTGAACCTTTGAAAGTTGGATTATCTTTTAATCTTAATGCAGTGATTTTATTTGTAAGGATATGGTCAAACTCCTTGCTACTCAAAGTATGGTCTATAGACCAGTGCACTAATAAGACCCAGGAGATTGTTAGAAGTATAGAATCTCAGGGCCCATGCTTAATTTACTGGATAAAAAAATCTATATGTTAAACAAAATGCTGAGATGATTCATATGCCCATTAAAGTGTGAGAAGTCCTGCCCTAACCAGTTTGGCTCAGTGGATAGAGGGTCGGCCTGCGGACTGAGGGGTCCTGGGTTCAATTCCGGTCAAGAGCATGTATCTTGGTTGCGGGCACATTCCCAGTAGGGGGTGTGCAGGAGGCAACTAATCGATGTTTCTCTCTATCTATGTTTCTAACTCTCTACCCCTCTCCCATCCTCTCTGTAAAAAAATCAATAAAATATATTTTAAAAAATAAAAATGAAGTGTGAGAAGTCCTGATATAACTAATGTATGTCCCCATTATTTAAACGGGCAGTGACTTAACTTTTCTTAGTTAACTTGAAGGGTAGGAAGTTTTTCCAGTCTATAGATCCATTTTGGTAGATAACCCCTAAATCATGCCATTACCATTAAATTTTGAGTTTTTAAAAAGTTTCAGAGACAAGGGAAATTAAATATGAAGGCACTTGCATGAACTCATACCTCTCTCTGTTGCATCTGGGTCTGAATGGGAGCACAAAGCAACATGTTCATTCCTATTAAGAAGAAAAAAAAACAATAGTCAATGACAAAAATATGTATCACCAAGAGCCTGATTTCCCTTTTGTTAGATTCTCAATTGGTTACAAGTACAGTAGTGCCTTATCAGCGGCTTTGCTTTTTTTCAGTCTCATTTATTCGTGGTCAGCCATGGTCTAAAAATAGTAAGTGGAAAATTCATGGAACATATTCCCCATTGATCAGGGGGGGCTACTGTATTTACTAAAGTTTTACTAGTTACTAAGCCCTTTATAAGGACTTAGGTATTAAATTTCATTGACTTTTAATTTTAGACAGAAACAGTTGTTGTATTCTCTGTGTGACTAAAATATTTTTAGAATGTGGCACAAATTTTAAACCTGGAAAGTATGGACCACTTTTTCCCCCCTTTACTTCTCCATTTTTATTTCCTGGATAGTAGAGGTTACATGATAAGATTTAAATCATCTTTTATTCTATGTAAGGAATCTAGACATTCCTATGATGAAATATGCATTTTATAAAAATAACTAGAGGCCTGTTGAATGAAATCCGTGCACATTAAAAGGGAATTAGCCCTAACCGGTTTGGCTCAGTGGATAGAGCGTCGGCCTGCAAACTGAAAGGTCCTGGGTTCGATTCCGGTCAAGGGCATGTACCTTGGTTGTGGGCACATCCCCAGTAGGAGGTGTGCAGGAGGCAGCTAATCGATGTTTCTCTCTCATCGATGTTTCTAACTCTCTATACCTCTTCTTTCCTTTCTATAAAAAATCAATTATAAAATTTTTTAATAAAGGGAATTAGAGGAAATATTTTAATATTGCTATTTGCCCTTTCTCTATAATAGAAGTGTCAGAGATGAAAGAAAATTAGTAAAATGTATATGAAAATCTTCCCCGTTAGAAAATGGGGCATGCAACGGGACCCAGAGTCAAGTTTCCACTCACCCATGTGCACCTCGAAATCACTAGAGACCCAGACCCAGCCAGCCCTACCCCCATTGGGCAAGATCCAGACCCAGTTGGCCCCACCCCTGTCAAGACCCACCAGGAGGGAGGCGCAGCCTCAGGTCCCCTAGTCCAGGGTGGGGGATGCAGCCTGAGGTCCCCCAGTCTGGCGCCAGGGCGGGAGGTGCGGCCTGAGGTCCCCCATCAAGCCCTGTCGGGATGGGAGTATGGCTTGAGGTCCCCCATGAAGCCCCACCAGGTGGGAAGCATGGACTCAGGTCCTCCGGCCTGGCGCCACGCAGCCTCAGGTCCCTGCTGATCGTTCGTTACAGGAACCCTGACTCTGCTGTGGGCGCAGCCATCTTGTGATGGCGTGACGGAGTGAGGATCAATTTGCATATTGCCTATTTATTATATAGGATACTAGAGAAGGAGAAGAAAGTAGATTCAAGAAAAAGAAGAACCAATAAGGAAACTACTGTAATAGTTCAGATACAAGTTGATGAGATTTTATGTTAGAGCAAGATACAATTTGAATAGAAATAAAGAACTAGAGTCGACATTTTAGAACCTATAATAATAAAAGAATAATATGCTAATTAGACCAAATATCCTTCCGGACAACCTTCCAGACAAAGCCAGGGTTGCAAGAGAAGTACAAGTCCCAGGTGCCAGGTGCCTTCTGGTGGCTGGAGGGAAGCCCAGGTCCTGGGTGCTGGCAGCTGTGGGAAGGAAGCCCTACTTTTACACAAATTTCGTACATTGGGCCTCTAGTTAAAATATAAAGGTTTAAGTAACAAACTGGACTTTAGAAATATGGGATTGAAGATGCTATAATAAAAAAGGAAATACTTTTTTTAAATACTTAAGTTCAAAAGTAAATCTTTAGCCCTGGCTGGTGTGGCTCAGTTGGTTGAAGCATCATCTCATACACCTGCATACAAGAGGCAACTGATTGATGTTCCCCTCTCTCTCTCTCTCTCTCTCTCTCTCTCTCTCTAAAACTCATCAACATGTCCTCAGGTGAGGATTAAAAAACCTATAAGAGCCCTAGCCAGTTTGACTCAGTGGATAGAGCATTGGCCTGTGAACTGAAAGGTCCCGGGTTTGATTCCTGTCAAGGGCACATGCCCAGGTTGCAGGCTCAATCCCTAGTAGGGGGAATGCAGGAGGCAGCCAATCAATTCTCATCATTGATGTTTCTACCTCTCTTCTTCTCCCTTCCTTTCTGAAGTCAATAAAAATATTTTTTAAAATCTACAATAAAAGCATAATATACTAATTAGACTGGACCTCCTTCCAGATGACCTTCTGGATGAAGCCAGGGATGTGAGGGAAGCCTGGGTCCTGGGTGCCAAAGGGAAGCCGGTGCCAACAGCCGAGGGAAGGAAGGCCTACTCTTGTACAAATTTCGTGCATCAGGCCTCTAGTAATAACAATAAGTAAAAATAGGCTCTGGCCAGTGTGATTCCGTTAGTTGGATTGTCATCTCATGCACTGAAGAGTTTTCGGTTTGATTGCAGGTCAGGGCACATACGCAGGTAGTGGGTTCAATCCTGATCAGGGTACATATGGGAAGTAAACAATCCATGTTTCTCTCTCTCCCTCTCCCTTTCTCTCTCTCTAAAATCAATAAAAATTAAAATAAATAAAAATAAAGGCAAATCTTTAGAATAGTTTAAAGAGTTTATAGCAACCTAGGTCAAACATGGTGAAGTAATTATAGGCTTTTTGTTAGAAGCCTTATCTATTTACTAAGTTTCCACTCATTTATTCAACCAATATTGCTTCAGAACCTAATATGATCCCCAAAATAATTTGTCTACTAAAGTACAAAGAGAAGACAAAATTTCTGGACTCAAAAAATTTTGTTTTACAAAAGAGCCACAAGTAAATACCAAAACTACAATGTGATAAATTCTTCAAGAGACTGAGAAACAGAAGGAGTGTTGTCAAAACACAGGAAAGAATGATTAACTTACCAGTTTTGTCAAAAAACAACAACTCCATTTAAGTCAGTACTACTTAGTGTATGGTACCAGTCTGTGAACTGCTAAACCAAAAGCATTTCCCTTGCTAAGAAAAAATGTCAGCTAAACAAAATAATAGCTTACAGCCACAGCTGATTTACATTCCAGACTAACTTCCTTTCAGTCATGGACTGTAATAGTTTGTGGACTGGTTACTTTGAAAAGCACTAAAGTTACGCTAAGTGAAAAATGAGAAGGATGCTAGGCAAATTGTAGTCGGGAGAGCACTTTAGGTAGAGAAAATAGCATTTACAATGGATAGAAGCAGGAAAAAAGTCCATATGAGGAATTGTAAATAGTTCTTCATGGTCTAGCAGGGATGGGAAATGTCTGACCCTCAGGCCCAAATCATTTTGTCTGGCCCTGTCAAAGCATTAGGGGTGAGTTAACTAAATGTTTGACCAAATATTGCAGGCTAATTTTTAAGTTGATAAATTTGTATGGCCTGTGAATTATGTTACAAATGTTATTTGTAACACCATTAAAATATCATTTATACAAGACCCTTGGCAGAAAAAAGGCTCCCCATCCCTGGGCTAGAGGAAAGGATGCCTTTTATAAAAGAAAGGAAATAAGGTTGGAGAAGACGACAAGCCAAATCATAAAGGGCTTTCTAAGTCTATGCTGAGGACTGTGGGTTTTATCCCACAAGCAAAGAAGTGTCATTGAACAATTTTCAGGTGGAAGGTAATATGATCAGATTTAGAAATACACAGAATAGATTCAAAGGATAAGAAACTATATACAGTAACCCAAGAAAGAAAAATAGAAACCTGAATACAAACAGTGGCAGAAGGAATAGAGAAACAGTAAGAGATCTGCAAGATATTTGAGAGACAGGATAGGAAGAAAGTAGAGCCAAATAGATATAGAAAATGAAGCAAATATTAAAAACTGACTCAATTCCTGACTTGAGTGAATAAATGAGTTAAGACCCAGCTGGCGTGGCTCAGTGGTTGAACACTGACCAGGTCACAATTCAATTCCTGATCAGGGCACAGGCCAAAGTTGCAGACTCAATCCCCAGTGGGGGACTTTCAGGAGGCAGCGGATCAATAATTCTCATCATTGATGTTTTTATCTTTCTCTCCCTTTCCCTTCCTCTCTGAAATCAATAAAAATATTTTTTAAAAATCTATATAAATAAAAATGTAAATATTCATTTGTTCAAAATCTCAAATCTCTGAAAGTTCTTCACCAATTACTTTGAAATTTTGACACAACATTGCATTGAAATACGTGTGTGCTTTTATATACCTACATTATTATATAGCTATCACACCTTTTGACAGGTAAAAATATCCATCTGTTGGATGTAAAAGCAACAAACGCTGCTAACTTAATATTATTCAGTCTAAAATTCAAAGCCAGGCAGTCACATACATGTCCATCAACACTGTTGTGGATGCAGATGAAGCAGTCAATTATCCAACAGAATTTTGGAATTCACTCGATCTGCCAGGGATGGAATTCAATGAGTGTGGCAATTATCATGTTGCAAAATATCAACCTGCATGGGGCTGGGTCTCAGGCTGGGCTGGGGCTCACAGGGAGTGTGGCAGGTGAGGGTGGGGGAGCTTCCTCAGCTCCTTTTCCTCTGGCTTTTGGGCGGCTTGGTGAGGGCCCCTGCTGACGGGAGTCAGGAACAGCCGAGCCGCTTCGGGTGCAGGCCACCGGTGGGGAGCGGGGGTGCAGGCCAGCACCGGGCAGGACGGGGGTGGCGGCATGTCTGGGGTAGCTGCCCAGGAGGGTGCACTGTAGACCCACAAGCATTGTGCAATTAAACATGTTAGAAATGTGCGCTTTCTCTTTTCTTTCTTTTCCATTTACTCAGACTGAGCCACAGCAATGCATGGCTGGGTACAGCTAGTAAATAAATAAAAATAAATAAGTGAGAGTCTAAGAAAGAGGAAACAAGAGGAACAGCAGTTTTGGAAGAAGTAAATCTGTGAAATTTTAAACTAAAAATGTTGTGAAACAAACAGAGCTCTCTTCACACTCCCTTTTTCACGATTCTTTTAGATATTACTTATCAAGGAATCTGGATGAAGAGAAAGGTATATGATAAGAAAAGTATTCTGATCATACTCACCAGTAATTTCACAGTAATTATCTTCTGGAGTCTTATTCCTAAAATATAAAAAAATATTTTAAAAATCTGTATCACAATTACCAAGAATCACAAGTTGAATAATAATGTCTATTGCCTTCTACAATTTATACCCACTAGCAATGAGTGATGTTTTACCTATGTTCTTAACTGATTGGATGAAAAATTATATCTCAATAGTCTTTATTTCTCTTCTGAAGATCAGCATCTTTTCATATATTCAAAAGCTACTGGTATTTACTTTTCTATTTATTAATATTATAAAAATAAACTTAATTTAAAAATCTGAAGATTGGTATTTATTTTTTTATACCAGCTGATATATTTAAGGATTTATAAATGAAAGAGTATTTCATCACTTTATTAAAAAGAATAAGCTGTACAATGCACATACTTATCCTATATAATAATCCTATATAATAAAGAGCTAATCTGCTAATTAGACCAAACAGCGTAACGACCTTCCAGAACAACCACTGGGCAGGGGCCATGGGGCCACAGGGCCATGAGGCAGCTGGGGCCAGGAGGGCTTTGGGAGCCAGGGCCCTGAAGGCCAACTCTTGCACAAATTTTGTGCATCAGGCCTCTAGTCCTATATAATAAAAGGGTAATATGCAAATTAACCAAAAGGCAGAACAACTGGTCGCTATGACACACACTGACCACCAGGGGGAGCGCTACTCAGCCAGAGGCCAGGTTCACAACTGACAAGCGCAGTGGCGGTGGCGGGAGTCTCTCCTGCATCAGCGGCAGTGCTAAGGATGTTCCACTGATGGCAGTCAGACATCCCCCAAGGGCTCTCAGATTGTGAGAGGTTGCAGGCTAGGCTGAGGCCGCCCCCTGCCCCTGCGAGTGAATGAGTTTTGTGCACCAGGCCTCTAGTCAAATATAACAGTCCATTAAATTCTGTAAAACAATTTGTTTTGTTTGTGGTTGTTGTTTTTAACACTCTGGTATACACTTCTTTCTTTAGAACATGTTTTGTTTGTTTTAAAATAATATTTTTATTGATTTCAGAGAGGAAGAAAGGAGGAGAGAAACATCAATGCATGCTCCCCACACCGCCCCACTGGGACTGAGCCTACGACCCAGGTATGGGCTTGACCAGAATTGAACCTGGGACCCTTCAGTCCACAGGCCAACGCTCTATCCACTGAGCCAAACCAACTAGGGCAACAATTTTTTAAAAATTATTCCTAAGTATTCCACAAAAGGGACACAAAATAAAAAACTAAAAGGATATTAACTTAGCCTGGCCGGTGTTGCTCAGTGATTAAGCATCAACCTATGAACGGTTTGATTCCCAGTCAGGTTACATGCCTGCCTTGCAGGCTCAGTACCCAATAGGGGGTGTGCAGAAGGCAGCCAATCAATGATTCTCTATCATCAATAATGTTTCTCTGTCTCCCTCGCCCTTCCTCTCTCTGAAATCAATAAAAACATATATTTTTTAAAAAGGATACTAATTTGCCCTAACTGGTTTGGCTCAGTGGATAGAGCGTCAGCCTGCAGACTGAAGGGTCCCAGGTTCGATTCCAGTCAAGCGCATGTACCTGGGTTGTGGGTACATCCCCAGTAGGGGGTGTGCAGGAAGCAGCTAATGGATGTTTCTCTCTCATCGATGTTTCTAGCTCTCTATCCCTCTCCCTTCCTCTCTGTAAAAAGTTAATAAAAAAATATATATATAAAAATACTAATTTAAAAAGTACTTTATTAGTAGGAAGAAATAACTTTAAAATATAATTTGAATTACATTTTTCTTACTTACTGTATAAATAGAACATTTTCTCTTGTTTCTGTTTCTAAAAATTAAAAAAATTAAAGTTTTTCAAAGATATTCTGATAAAGCATTAGAAAAATTAACAAGAATAAAAAATTACTGCCCTCCCAAGACACAAGTTATACTTTTTAACCAATAAAATAAAGGATAAGTTAAAGAATAACGAATCAATTATCTTGTTAGATACCCACAGTAAATTTTTATACAAAACAGACTCTCAGGAATTGCATTAATATATTACCTGCAATTTCTGATTTTCTCTCTATTTTCCTATGAGATTCTGTCTGATATACCCTAGAAAAGAAAATAAAAATTAATGAAAATCTGTCATTTTGAATTAGAACACTATGGTATTAATTTATACTTTTTTTACTTAAACATAATAAAGGCCAAATATGACAAACCTACAGCTAACAGCATACTCAATAGGGAAAAACTAAAAGCATTTCCCTTAAGATCAGAACAACACAGGAATGTTCACTTTGTTATTGAACATAGTACTAGAAGTCCTATAGTAATCAGACAAAAAGAAGAAATAAAAAGCATCTAAATTGGAAAGTAAGAAGTAAAACTGTCACTGTTTGCAGATGACATGATACTGTATATAGAGAACCCTAAAAAGCCCACCAAAAAACTACTAGAACTGATAAATAAATTCAGTAAAGTAGCAGGATACAAAATAAATATCCAGAAATCGATTACATGTTTATACACTAGCTAGAGTCCTGGTGCACGGATTTGGCCTGGCCTGCAGGCATTAGGCTGAAACCTGCTCTCCAACATCCCCCGAGGGGTCCCAGATTTCGAGAGGGCGCAGGCCAAGACGAGGGACCCCACCGGTGCACGATCAGGGCGGGGAGGAACTGTGGGAGGGTTTCAGGATGTGTCCGGCCCATCTTGCTCAGTCCCAATCAGCCAGACCCCAACAGCAAGCTAACCTACTAGTCGGAGTATCTGCCCCCTGGTGGTCAGTGCATATCACAGTGACTGGTCAAACTTTTGGACACTTCGCATATTAGACTTTTATTAGCTAATCTAATAAAAGAATAATATACAAATTAACCCTCAGTCTGTTACATCTAAGCCACGCCTACCAGCCAAGCCACACCCATCAGCCAATCAGAGCGACAATATGCAAATTAACCCAGCCAAGATGGCAGCTGGCAGGCACGGAGCTAGAGCAAACAGGAGGCCAGCAATGGAGGAAACTGCCTGCCTAGGCCGGCTGTGGCCTCTGCTCAAGGCAATGAAGTTTCAATTATAGAAGAGAAACCCCAGAAACCTGCTTCCAGCCAGCCTCACTGGGACCTTGTGTCAATGGGAGCTGTGGCCAGCCTGAAAACAGCCCTCAGCCTCTCACCCAGGCTGGCCAGGCACCCCAGTAGGGACCTGAACTATTAAGGGACTGTGGGCAGCCTGAAAACGGCCCTCAGCCCCTCACTCAGGCTGGCCACACCCCTATGGGGGGAGGGTCCCCACTGGGGGGCTTGGCCAGCCTGCAAACAGCCATCAGCCCCTCACCCAGGCTAGCCAGGCACGCCAGCAGGTGGGCATCCCCTAAGGGGTCCCAGACTGCAAGAGGGCATAGGTTGGGCTGAGGGACCCCCACCCCCTGAGTGCACAAATTTTTGTGCACTGGGCCCCTAGTATAGGATAATAAACTATCAGAAAGGGAAACTAAGAAAACAATCCCATTTACAATTGCATAAAAAAATACCTAAAATAAATTTAACCAAGGAGATAAAAGACCTGTACATGGAAAATTTTAAGACACTGAAGAAAGAAATTAAAGTAGATATAAATGTGGAAACATATACTGTGTTCATGGATAAGAAGAATTAACATCATTAAAATGTACATACTACCCAAAGCAATCTATAGAGTCAGCACAATTCCTATCAAGATACCAATGGCATATTTTACAGAACTAGAATAAAATTTTTTTAAAATAAATTCATCTTTATAAATATTTCCCTAGCCATTCAATATACTTTTCACAGAAATAACTATCTTTCAGCTCACTTTCATTGATTTATGTAATATTAGATTATATTATATAATTGCAACTTCAGCTATATAAATAAGACAAACACTCCTTGGTTAGCCAGCCAATCAACTCTTAGGAACTGAAGTTTATGGATGTAAGAGTGTTCAGTGTAGTGTAGGTATCAATTAGTATGCTTTACAAAGGAAATGGAGAATATAGGTTAATTCGAACAACTGAGTTAGGTGGGAGTTGTAAGATAGCTTTTACTATATGTTTCTGTATCAATTTTACTGTATTTGTTTCTATGTCTAGAATTCTGTGATCCTTATTTTATTAAATTTATTGGGGTGACAGTGGTTAATGAGATTATGTAAGCTTCAGGTATACAGTATTGTAATACACCAGCTGTATGCAATGTGCTCATCATCCAAAGTTTAGTCTCCTTCCATCACCATATATTTGACCCCCTTTACGCTTTTCAACCTCCCACACCCTGATTCTTTTTCAATTGATTTATTTCAGCCTTGTTTGTCTCATAGCACACATAAACTAAACACTAAAATTCAGTGGCACACCAATAAATATAATTTTTGCCAATCTAACAAAAAAATAGGTATAATTTTGATTGACTTGCAAAAAAACAAACAGGAATTAGTTACCCTTTTTACCTCAAAATGACTTTTTAAAAAAATCAAAGGCCTATACTTGTATATAAGGATTGCTAGTATCAAGAAGTAACCAATCAGACATAACCTTACTATGTGATATGACCAATAAGAGGCAACTCTATTATATGACCTATATATTTATGGTTCAAGACATTTAACATTGATAGCTGTTGTTGTGTCGGCTATTGTCATTTTTTTATTAGACAATCTAAGGAAAAAGAGATCAGTGCCCCTGACTAAACAGGTATTACATGTTTTAAAAATTCTTGTGGCAAACCAGTTGAAAATTGCTGATCTATTCGAACAAAGAATATCTTTTTGAAACATTACTTATGTATTGGTTAGTATTATCTAAATTGACACCTTCTATAATAACATATATTATCTTATTCTGATCATGCAATAATACTATGAGATATAAGGACTATTATTTCTATCCTAAGAAAGGAGAAAGCTGATGCTCTGATAAGTTAAGTGACTTGAACTAGAGGCTATTTAGGGATAAGCCAGAACTTCTCCCAGGTGTTTTCTTTGTTTTGAATCTGAAATTCCTTTTAATATTCCAGAGTCATTTTAGAAAAGTAAGTACAGTGAATAGATTATTGTTAAGGAAAGGAGAAGATGGAATAGATGAATAGATTTACCTTCGGAAAGGTAATCAGAGCAGTGGAAAAACCAGTGGACTAGGAATCAGAGGACTTACATTATTATTTTTAAATGTATTTTTATTGATTTCAGAGAGGAAGAGAGAGAAAGATGGAGAGAGGGAGAGGGAGAGGGAGAGAGCAGAAGAGGGGGAGAAGGGGAGAAGGAGAGAGGGGGAGAGAGGGAGAGAGGGAGAGAGGGAGACATCAATGATGAGAGAAAATCATTGATCGGCTGCCTCTTGCATGCCCCACACTGGGGACAGAGCCTGCAACCCAGGCATGTGCCCTTGACCAAAATTAAACCCCAGACCCTTCAGTCTGCAGGCTTACACTCTATCCACTGAGCCAAACCAGCTAGGGCTCAATGTTTTTCTTTTAAGCATAATGCTAAATAACAACTTCTTAAATAACAATTCTCTACTGCTTATCTAATAGAAACACAGGTTATCTAAGTCAGCACTAACATATTTAGTTTGACACACAACAAAGCATTACTGTCATTTAAAATTATTTCTCCTTTCAACTTACTTTATAGTATCTGCAAAGCTGACCCGGCGAGAGCTTTTCTTATTTCTCGAAGCATTGGGTTCCTAAGAGCAGAGAATATTGGTATGATTCTTAATGAAACCAATGTTAATTAGGTCTCCAGAGTACAACATATAGACCAAGTCTTGTTCAGAAATAATTTTATATTATGATTTTGATTATTAGTCTCCAAGATATCCCAATGTAGAAACACTTAATAAACACAAATATAATTTTCAATGTGAATGATACTAAGGACATAAACAACATATATTTAAGGAGATACTGCCCCTTATCTTCTCTCTCTTTTAAATGAATGGCTATTTTACTATCAAGAAAAAAGACAAAGGATAAAGCAAATGATATGTTGTCTATTATGGTAACCTTACTATATTATTTTGAAGATTTAAAAAAATTTAATTGTAGTAAAATACACATAAATAAAATTTACCACCTTAACCATTTTGAACATGTATTTTTATTTTATTGTGGTAAGAACACTCTACAAGAAATTTACCCTCTGAACAGATTTCTAAAGTCACAGTGCGATATTGTTAACTATAGGCAGTATTGTACAGATCTCTAGAACATATTCATCTTGCATAATAGAATTTTTAAAAATATTTATTTTATTGATTTTTTACAGAGAGGAAGAGAGAGGGAGAGAGAGTTAGAAACATCGATGAAAGAGAAACATCAATCAGCCGCCTCCTGCCACCTCCTACTGGGGATGTGCCTGAAATCAAGGTACATGCCCTTGACCAATCGAACCTGGGCCAACACTGAGCCAAACCAGTCAGGGCCATAACTGAAATTTTATAATTGTTGATTAGCAATTCCCCATTTCCCTATTCTCTCTGCTCCTGGCAACTACTTAACCTTCTGCTCTCTGCTTTCATGAGTTTGACTATTTTAGATACCTCATGTAAGTGGAATCATATAGTATTTGTCCTTCTGTGACTGGTTTATTTCACTTAGCATAATGTACTCAAGCATCTTAACCATTTAGTGTACAGTTCAGTTAGGTATATCTAAGTTGCTATGCAACCAATCTCCAGAACTCTTTTTATCTTGCAAAACTGAAATTCTATATTCATTAAACAATTCTCCTTTCCCCCTAACCTTTCCATAGCCACCATTCTATTTTCTGTCTCTATGAATTTGGCTACTCTATACTATAGGTTCTTCACAAGTGGAATCATAAAATTTGTTTTTCCTTTTGTGCCTGGTTTATTTCACTTAGCACAATGGCTTCAAGGTTCACCCATGCTAAAGATTACTTTTAATTGATTCTTTTTTTAAGAAAGAGGGAGAGGGAGAAAAAGAATGCTCGGTAGCCTCCTGCACCCCCTCTATCCTGGATCAAACCCGCAACCTGGGCATATGCATTGACGGGGAATTGAACCAAGAAGCATTCAGTGGACAGGGCGATGCCCAACCTACTAAACCACACCAGCCAGGGCCAGAATCCCCTTCTTTTTTAAGGCTGAATAATGTTCCATTGATACCACATTTTGTTTATCCATTCATCAGTCAGTGGGCACTGGGTGCTTCCTCCCTCTGACTACTACGAATAATCTAATCTAATAAAAGAGTAATATGCAAATTGACCCTCATTTCATTACACCTAAGCCATGCTCACCAGCCAAGCCATGCCCACCAGCCAATCAGAATGGCTGTATTCAAATCAACCTAGCCAAGATGGCGGCCAGCAGACACGAAGCTAGAGCAAACAGGGGGCTTCCGTTGCACCAGCGATGGAGGAAACTGCCTGCCTAGGCAACAATATTTCAATTATAGAAGCCACTGAGCTGAAGCAAACAGGAGGCTTTGTTGCCTGCCTAGGCCTCCGCTCAAGACAACAAAGTTTCAATTATAGAAGATGAACCCCAGAAATCTGATTCCAGCCAGCCTTGCTGGGATGTTGGGTCAATGGGAGGTGTGGGCAGCCTGAAAACAGCTCTCAGCCCCTCACCCAGGCTGGCCAGGGACCCCAGTAGGGACCCAAACCCTGAAGGGACTCTGGGCAGCCTGAAAATGGCCCTCAACCCCTCACCCAGGCCGGCCACACACCCATGGGGTGAGGATCCCCACTGGGGGGCTTGGCCAGCCTGCAAACAGCCATCAGCCCCTCACCCAGGCTGGCCAGGCACACCAGCAGGTGGACATCCCCCGAGGGGTCCCAGACTGCGAGAGAGCACAGTCCAGGCTGAGGGACCCCCTCTCTCCCTGAGTGCACAAATTTTTGTGCACTGGGCCCCTAGTGATGCTATAAACAGGGGTGTACATTTCTTAAAATCCTTCTTTTAATTCTTTTGAGTACACACCCAGAAGTGGAATTAATAGGTCATATGATAATTCTGTAATTTTTTTAGGAATTGCAATACTGTTTTTTTCCATAGCAGCTGCCCCATTTTACATTCCCACGACAGGACACAAAGGTTCTAATTACTCCACATACTAGCCAACATTGTTATTTTCTAAGTTTTTGATGGTAGTCATTCTAATGGGTATGAAGTGATATCTCATTGTGGTTATAATATGCATTTCCCTAATAATTAGTGATGTTGAGCATCTTTCATTATAATATACAGATTTTACTTTTCCTCATATTTTTTTTAATATCTTTATTGTTCAGATTGTTACAGTTGTTCCTCTTTTTTCCCCCATAGCTCCCCTCCTCCCAGTTCCCACCCCATCCTCTCTCCCCATACCCCCCGTCCTCATCCATAGGTGTACGATCATTGTCCATTCTCTTCCCGCACCCCCAACACCCTTTACCCCTGAAAATTGTCAGTCCACTCCCTTTCTATGCCTCTGATTCTATTCTATTCACCAGTTTATTCTGTTGATCAGATTTCTTATTCACTTGATTTTTAGATTCACTTGTTGATAGATATGTATTTGTTGTTCATAATTTTTTGTCTTTATTTTTTCTTCATCCTCTTCTCAAAGGATACCTTTCAGTATTTAATATAATACTGGTTGGGTGGTGATGAACTCCTTTAGCTTTTTCTTGTCTGTGAAGCTCTTTATCCGACCTTCAATTCTGAATGATAGCTTTGCTGGGTAAAGTAATTTTGGCTGTAGGTTCTTGCTGTTCATCACTTTGAATATTTCTTGCCACTCCCTTCTGGCCTGCAAAGTTTCTGTTGAGAAATCAGCTGACAGT